>CM031675.1:24538260-24798260 GCA_006182925.3 Reinhardtius hippoglossoides | reverse complement strand
TTACTTCATTGCTAAAATAGAAAGCTGCATTTTAGTAATTAAAGTCCAACGTATCAGCGGTAAAGCACGATAAAATAGTTTTAAAATCGAGGATTACAACAGTAAATCCCGGGCGGGCCAGATGTGAGGGCGGGAGGGGCCCCCGCTGCATTGTGGGACCAGATTAAACAGAAAATCCCACAGGACCGCACTGTCTTCCCCCTGCAGCTTACGGGCTTGTGTGGACTCAACATGCTGTAATCCACCGATTAGCTCATATAATCACCTGTAAATACACCTTGGCCACGATGTGACTCCGGGCCATCAGGTCCCGCTCTGCTCGGACGTCCAGCGCGTGTGCGTCTGTGTGTGTCTGTGTGTGTCTGTGTGTGTGTGTTCGTGTTGTTAAGACTCACATGAACTTTCTGAGAAGCAGACACAGACAGACAGCTGTACTCGATATGTGATCTGACTGAGTTCCCAGAAACTGGACTAAGCAGATGAAGGCTGTTTAACTCTCAGTAACACAAATAGTGTTTCACTTTACCCCCCCCCCCCCCCCCCCCCGCCCATGCAGCATTTATAATACAAACCTTTATAACACACTAAATTGTAGTTCTAGTTATGAATGTAGTCGTGAGTTTTGGAATTACATGAAAACACTTTAAATGTGCTTGTACCAGTTTACTTACTGAATGCTAATTACCGTTAGCGGTTTAGCTTTGAGCAAAACACTGCACATCATTGAATGCATTTTGAAAATTGTTCCTCGTTAACAAATTCTCATTTTTATTTAAATGAGTACGACTTACAGGGGTCAATCGGAGTTCAGCTGGGGCCAGTGCCCCCCCCGGCCCCGCCCCAGGATTCACCCCTGGTGAGAGAGTACTTTCACTCATGTACTGCACCTTCTGTAGATACATTAAAAATCCAGTTCATATAAACAAAACCTTTTTAATGTAGGATGTATTTACAGCTGCAGCCAACAAATGCTTTTAAAAACTACTTCATTTTATGTCCATTAGTGTTTTAATAAACATTTCTGGGTGTAGTTAAAAAAAACATTCGACTCGTGAACAGCCACAGTTTAACATGTTTATAGATCAGAACCCAACCGATATAAATCAATAAATAATAATAATAAGTCAATGTGAGTTTTTCACAGACATATCAGGATCTGTGTGTGTTTGCAAATATGAAACTTTCTAATTTACAGAATAAAATTATGTTTTCTTGATTCAAATTCTCTTTATTTGGTTGTATTTCTGGTTTCTTGGTTAAACTGTAAGACCTCAATCTTCACTGGAACCAGAAATATTTAGCGGCTTCAGTTTATAACCATATTGAGATAAGTAGATAAAAATTGTGCCTTCTTTTATTTTTTTAATATTTACAGTACAACTTGCTGTTACACCGTGTACTTTTAGAGTTTGGTGGAACTACTTTCTCTTCAGTATCAATACGTCTTCCCCCCCCCCAGCTTCTCTTCAGTTCAGGCTTTGGTGATAAACATTAAATCGAACATGACCCAAAAGCAACGGGTTCATCTCAACGTCGTGACATAACAAACGAGATTATGTCATTATTACTGCAGACACAGGCCGTCACGACCGCTCGCTAATTCTTCTCCACCTCCGTAAACCGCCGGCTGTCTGTCTGCGTCAAAAACAACGAGGGACGAGAGCGAGTGGGACAAGTTCACGTCTTTTTTTTAATGCGATGCCGTTCACATTCAGCCTCTCTCCTCAAATCACTCCATTACAATGGATTAAACCATTAAAACGGGGGATTGTGAATTTAGGATTTTTTATTCTGTAAGACACTTTAAAGTCATTCCTGAAAGAGGAAACAAATGATTTTGGTTCATAGCACATTCATGCCTGGCGAGAAAAAAAAGGATTAAGACTACATCAACAACAAAAAAAACATGGAAGCAAAACAATATAAACAATAATCTTATATATAAAACATAGCAGGCATAATAAATATTACACATAAACAAGAACTAAAAAGTAAACAGTTGAACCTATTTGTTTTTTGGGCAAAGTTTGGAAACAAGGTTATAAATCACCGATGTGAAAAAAACTCAGTGTGAATGTTAAGATTTTTTATTTATTTGTTTTTTTTTTAAACTCCTGGAAAAAGCCGTTCCCACTAAAAACCAGCTCGGCAGATTCACTCATAATCCAACGCAAACCTTTTTTTCAATCTCCTATCGATGTTACTATTAAAGTAAAGAAACACAGGAAATGAAATGTCTCAGAGAAAGGTGCTCAAACACAGGCGTTACTCAGGGGATTCAAGTGTAGACTTCTTTTTTTTTTATTTTTTAAATGTTCTTCCTATGACCAAGTTCTCTCGTGTGCACTTAACGTATCTATGTGTGTGTGTGTGTGTGTCTGTGTGTGTGTCAATGTGTGTGTGTGTGTGTTGCACGTTTAGGCCTCAAGGGTGAGTGAACATATTCAGTCATTGCATTTTTTTTTTAGGAACAATCCACTCATCCTGTCATTAGTTCAACATACCGAAGGGCATTAGTTCAACCAAAAGATTAACAGTTAAATAAAAAAAAAAAAGGGTCAGTCTCCGTGGTAATGTAGCCGAGTCGTGATTGGACCACTTGGGGTGTGTTTGTTGTCGGGAATCTTGGCGCCACCCGGTTGGGGGGGGGGGTCTTCCATCTTTCCGGGTGCGTTCGCGTCTTTGCAGGAGACGGGAAATCGGTTTGGTTCAGTCAGGAAATCAAGGACCATGTGTCATTCGAACGCACACACACATTCACTCACACACACACACACACACACACACACATTCACACACATTCACACACACGCACGCAGACACAAACAGCAAACAATAAGTTCTAATTCACTGCGTGACTGTAAATGTAGTTTCACTCCTTAGTGATTCTTCTACTAAACATAAACGATAACTGTGCAATTTGTCTTTTTTTCAAACCAGGAGTAGTACAAGTATTCGGAGGACGTCCTCGTAGGTGCTGTGGTTGTTTCTTTTCTCTTAGCCATGTGTGGAGAGTTTCCTTTCTCCCTCTCTTCGACAGAGAAGCTGCAGGATAAAGTCCGAACACTGCCACCAGGGGGCAGCACGTCCAAACCCCTGCACACACTCCTCTCCACCCCCCCCCCCTCCCCTCCCCTAGGTCCCAGCCCCGGTAATGCTACTTCCGTTGCAAAGTGCAAGCAGTTAATTGTCTCTCTGCCTCTCCTTTCCCCTTCCAGAGATTTTCGGGGAAAAAACCAATGCAACAGCAAAGGGTGAAAAAAGAAAGGATTGTTATTGTTCAAATGTAAAAATGGTTTGAGTCAGTGTCCCCCCCCAAAAAAAAAAAGAAAAAAGCAACAGGAAGGGAGAGGGCGGCGAGAGAGAGAGTGCATCTGTGTCTCAGGAAATTCAGTCCATGTTGTTCCTTGTAATGTCCACATGCCACTGATCAGCTGTTTGGAAGAGTGGTTACACCTCCCTGCAGGAACAAGGAGAAAGACAACGTTATTACTAGATAATAAACTATAGTAGCTTCTTTCATTATTGAGTTATACAAATGAGATATGACTTGTTTATTATTCAGCTTTTGAGGCGCTGGGAGATGGAATTTGGTTCATTGAACCAACCAGGCTAACAGTTTCCCCCTGCTACCAGTCATTGTGCTAAGCTACTTCTCAACTTTTTTAGATGTGAATCTAACTCTCTAAAAAGTCCCTTGACCGTATCCTCAAGATATGAACCAGCTCTTTTGAATGAGTGTGTGATTCCAGACTTACGATGCAGTGAGTGTGGAGTTGAGGACGAGAGTGGTGCGTATCCTGTACAGCTGAGCCAGCGTCAGCTTCTTGTGCTGCTGGGCTGGAGATTTCCTCTTTTTGGGCGACGTTTCCCCTGAATCACCGTCGGCCGCCGACTCCTTTTTCCTTTCCACGCAGGCAGAAGGAGACGTTTCCCCGTCCGAGCTGTTGCCGTGGGACTCGTTAGCCTCACATTGTCCGGCAGGCGCCCTGTGGCCGTGCCTGGCCTCCGCCCGCCTCAGGCTGGCGCACACTTTGCCAGACGGCGCGCTCGTGCTCGAGGAGTCCTCAGACCGGTCGAGGTCACCGGAAAGCAGCTCCATGCAGTTCTGGCCCAGCTCCGTCAGGCTCCTGCTGTGTACCAGCGACGGCGTCTTCGTGTCCCCATGGTGCGACGGGTTCTGCTCCCGGGCGCTGAGCGAGTGTTTGTGGGACACGGGGGTTTTACCGTAGAGGCGCTGCAGGAGGTTGTCCTCGGAGCGGGATAAGGTCAGAGTGGACAGCCTCTGGAGGCAATGCAGTCGCGCCTGGACATGAGGCCGCCGGCGAGGTTTGGAGGACTGGACGACTGACAGCTGGGACCCCAGTGAGGCAGCATCCTCCTCCTCCTCCTCCTCCTCTTCTTCCTCCTCCTCCTCCCCTTGCTGCTCTTCTTCTAGCTCATCCACGTCTCCTCCTTCCCGCTCCGCCTCCTGTCCTTCCTCCTCCTCCTCGGTCTCCTCTCCTTCACTGGGCTGTGGCTGAAGTTCTCTCAGGAGGGACTCGGGGGAGAGGGTGCCGTAGGCGCTGTCCATGGAGAGCGAGCGACACTGCGGGTCCAGCTCCTCGCCGTCCGCCCTCGCCTCCTGGTCGTGCTCAGAGTAAACACTGGAGTGGACGCTGTGGGAGCTCGTGGACTGAGACCGCTGGACCTCAGAGCCTTCGGACTGAGGGGCCACATCGGAGTCCGAGTCCGTCTTAGTGGCCTCGAGGTTCATGTTGGGAGCAGGAGACTCTTGGTTTTCACCGGGTTCGTCAATCTCCATCACCGACAGGGTCTCAGTGGAGCCGTCTGATTGGCTGAAAGGAGACGTTTGGTTAGTTCATTTTGAATTACAATCCACTCAAAACAATCAGATCTAAACCTTATCAAGAAAATAAAGAATGAATGGAGCTTCAGGAGTCACAGTTTATTCATATTGAATGTGTTGCACCAAATTAAACTACACAACACTGATGCCAAGTGTAAAGCCGATAAGACGAAGGGTTCTCGAGATACGCGAGACACCAACAGATGGATTCTGGAATTATTAGGCAGCGTACCTGGAGTTCTGCTGGTCTTTGTGCCTCAAGCATGGGGAACTTGTGGTGGAGTTGCTGCTCTCCTCTTCCTCCTCCTCCTCCTCTTCACCCGAACACGTCTTCGGACTCTTCTGCTGTCGGAGGCCCTCCTCAGTGCGGAGCCTCTGGAGCTGGTTCTGCAGAACAACAAGAACACATTTAAGTACATTTAGAATTATTATACATTGGAATGATTGCATTTCCCCAGTTGCACGTGTTAAAGATCTAATCAGATATAAACGATTTTCTGACCTGGACATTGCAGATTGCATCGATCCAGCTTCGCCCCTGGGTGGCGCTGTTGGCTTGGAAAGTGTAGGCCGCCACTGCACTCTTGAACTCATTGAGGTAGATGAGGATAAACGAGCCTGAGGAGACAGAACACAGACGTCAGCATCGGGTCATGTGTTCACTTATCTGGAGTCACACTAGATAAGACTGATTAATCTAAAAATGTCTCAATACATCAGATATATCATTTCCATTTCCTGATTTAAACTCACCGGGGTCTTTGAGCTCCTTGCAGACGACGTCGTGCATGAACAGCGGCTGGCGGATGACTTTCACCTTCTCCAGCCTCTTCACTGGCTTGGTGATTAGCAGCAGGTCAGTGAACAGGAAGCAGTAGACGTCCATCTGCGCGGGGAATAAACTCAACTCAGCACTGACAGTCACACACACGTCGTGCTCTACGGCTACAGGTAGTTTATGGTGAATGTGAGGTGACAGGTGAGAGCTGAGAGATAAGAGCGGCCACGTGAATCCATCTTACCCGACTGTCTTTGCCCTCTTTCATCCTCAGAGCCCCCTCGAGGTGCAGCTGCCGGGTCTCCTCCGCTGAGACGCCCCTCATGGGAGCCATGAGGTCGAAGTGGCTGTACTCCTTGAGGATCTGAGACGGGAGAGGACAAAAGCATGTGGTCAGTCGGGGAACGGAACGCAGGTTGTCAATGTCACGTTTTTTTTTATATTTGTACACGTGAGAAAACACCTGGATTATGTTTTAAAGTAAATCCATCCAGGATTCCTTTCTCACCTTCTCCACCTCCTCACTGCTGCCCTCTACAGCCTCGTAGGAGTCGATGCGGGCAGAGGTGGTGGCGAGCTTCTGTCGCTCCTGACGCTGCCGCATCTGCGAGTCCACGCTGTTGATGAAGCGCTCGACCGTCGCCACCTTGAGGCGGAGAATCACAGTTACACACAAACCACAGGCGACTGGCGACATGTGAGAAAGCAGCCTATTTATCTCTTCTCACCATGTTGTTGACGATGTCTCGGGCCGACGGCTCGTCCGTCTTCTTCAGGACTCTCTTCAGCAGGAGGGGGTATTTGGTGAGTCTCTGGTGAGGCTTTGCCAACATGTCGGCGAGCTTCAGACGGTTGCACTGCTTGTGCGTCTCTGCCCACTGAGCCAAACAAAGACAGGATATCAAACGTTTAATGAGCCAGAAATCAAGAAGAATAAAGCAAAGCAACAAGGAGGGTACGAGCACAGGGTGTACTCGCAGGTTCATGGCGTCACGGTGAAAGAGAGCGGGGGGGGGACTGACCGTGACGTAGGTCCGGAAGAGCTCGTTGTCCCGGTGAAGCGTGCGCATGTACTCCATGCAGACCTCCTCCTCCATGCAGTACCGGATGTACGGCTGGAACCTGGAGCCAAACTACACACAGACACACGGGCATCAGAGATATGAAGGAAACAGGCTCACTTCTGTGATGTTATTATGTTATATGTATATATATGTATATATATATATATATATATATATATACATATATATACACGTTATATTCTCATATTTGTCTGTGGTATTTACATGAGTCATATAATTAAGAGCATGTATCTCAAGCTTGTCAAAGTATAGATGAACGTATTTATAATTTAGTTGGTTTTAATTATTTAATTGTCATTGATAAGAAAAATAAAGTTTTGTACTGAACCTACGATCGGTTGATAACAAAATCATAAAAAATCTTAATCTCTGAACAGCTAATTTCATTTATAACCTTTTTATCTTTTATAATACTAATTATGTTATATAGATAAATATATATAGCACTTCTCAAAAGATAGTTAGAAGGTGATACAAAAACTAAAACTCAAATAATTACAATTTAGGTAAATTTACTGATTTGAAGGAAGCTTTTCATTTATTTTTACTATTAATGTCGTCTTGTGGGATCTCATGTGATTTCAAAACATTAACATTAAATTAAGTTTATTTACAAAATGGACATTTTCAGACTTCACTGTATCATACTTGACGTTTTGTGGTGGCTACAATATTTAGTTTTCCTGAGAGAATAAACTTTTGACCACACCACATTTACGTTTTTCCTCATCCTCTCGATGGCGCTCTTGTGCGACACCTGAAAGTTGATCTGTGTGTTTGCGGTGCAACATCAACTGACCGTCGTGAAGCCGTGGTGCAGGTCGGTGGGGTCGAGCAAGGCCCGCGCCTGCCTGGCCTTGTCCAGGACCGGCAGCATGACCTGGTTCCACAGGGACGTGTGCAGGAGGACGAGCTCCTGGATGTTGCTGAACATCTTGGCGGGCTCCACCTCCGTCAGCAGGCCGCTCTCCTGCAGGTTCAGCAGGCCGCACAGGAACAGCTGCGGAGGGGGGAGCATGTGGTGAACATGTGTTTGAGTGGGACGCCGAGCTGACGCGGAGCAGTGAGCTGCCTCGAGTTCAACTTCCTCAGCCGACAGTTTACTGAGCTGTCGTAAAGATTAAAAGTTCTGTTTTCCCCACAACAGGATCATTGTGTGTCTGTCTCGGTGCAGAAGTCACTTATACAACAGTCACATTGTGTCCAGTATCAGTGCATCGTGTGTGTGTGTGTGTGTGTTGTGTGGTGTGTGTGTGTGTGTGTGTGTGTGTGTGGTGTGTCAGCAGACTGCAGCCTTCAAACTTACATCAGTGATGACTCTGAGTTTCTTTATGTAGGTAGCCTCCGTGTGCAGCAGCTCCCATATCGCCTCCTGCTGGTGGAACTGTCTCCTTGTCAACGTCTGCACACACACACAACAGATATAGTATTAATACAACAGTACAGTACTTATTACAGTACTTTCATTATTCAGTCACATTCAACTTGTTCCTGTTCAGAGGAAACTGGAATCCAGCTCCACTATAAGACCAGAGCTTCTGATCAGGGGAAGCTTCGTGTTGCAGGACACATTTTTTGATATGTCACAATCATTTTGGCTTTGGGTATTTTAGTTAGACTTTTGCAAAACACTTTGTAACATTGAAAAGAGCTAAAAAGTCTATTATTTTGTATTATTATTACCTTTAATGCATTGCTAACCTCAGTCTCATTATACACACTTGTACTCAGATACACTTCAATAACTTTCTGGCAGCGTTCTGATATATTCCAGTCATTCACATCATCATCTGATTACAACAACGCTGGCGTCCGTGCACGTCTTGTGCAACCAGCCAGGTGTGAGGTGACTGTGCGAGGAGCCGGCGAAGCAGCCGAGCAGCTGATTCGTCATGTGCACGCTGACAGGCGACAGGAGCGCAATTATAAAATGATTTGTAAGGTTCTGGGAAAACCGGCATCAGGGGGAAGAAGGAAGTGCGGCCGAGATTTATGATAAGGAAGTAAGAGTCAGAAGCTGGGGAGCGGGAGAAATGAATACGCACGTTGGTAATAAGACACAACAGTGAAGGACTTTCAGTACAACATGTGACTTGGAGGAATCAGCCTGAATGTTTCTATTGTGTTTCTAATGGAAAACATTATTAAGATATGAAGGTTAAATGTTCAGGTTGAGATTAAACTTCCTTCTTCCTTTTACTTCAGCTATTTTCATGAATGTTGGATCAAGTTGCATCATTTCCTCATTTGAATGACACAACACTGAAGTGTAAAATACTCATAAAACACGAGGGTTAGGTATATAATATAATATAATACATTATAAGACTATTATAATAAAGCTGTGGGCTTTTGAAAATGTTCAACAGGATGCTGCTGTCACAATAATCGTGTGACCACTTGTGTTTACTCTCATTTGATTTGTATTCTCAACGCTTATTGACTTTCAGACATCGCATACAGACATGAGTGAAGCAAACGACGTTAGATATTGTTTGACTTAATGTTTCCTGTAGATACATTATCTTTATTATTTCACAGTCTGGATATACTCAGTGTAAAATGATCATGTGTGTGTTAGTGTGATTGTGTGATTGTGTGATTGTGTGTGTGTGTCGCACCTCGGAGTCGTCCAGCAGTGACTGCCAGCTGTCCTCCAGGACCAGGTTGGTCTCCTCGTCCTCCTCCTCCTCCCACGAGTCCTGGTGGAAGGAGAGCTGCCGCGGCACCTTGGGCAGGCCGAACTGCATGTAGGTGTGGAGCTTGCTCTGCAGCTGCTCCAGACGATCCCCGTCCTGCGAGATGGGATCACAACGATTACACACGGGCGCCTAATTGGTCGGAGCGCGGCTAACAGCATGGCGGCGAGGAGACGTGAAAGCAAAGTGTCCGTTTGTGTCTCTTCTGTGTGTCGTCGGGTTCAGACTGTAAGTAAAGACGTGGATTAGCATATGAACCGTGCCGCCACTGGCCGCCTAGACCCCCAACACCCAGCAGCGGCTGCTATTCAGGTCTTTGTTCCAGCCGCCGGCCCTTATGTAGTTATGAAAATGAGCTCTGTGTATTGAGAGCGTTTCAACAATAGAAGGCTGAGGAGGGGGGGGGGGGCGGAGGTACAGCACTGAGTTTTAATATACATTCATTACCTCGGCCAGGGAGGTGAAGTGTTCACCACTTTCTGTTGGTTAGTGCGTCTGTCAGTCAACAGCGTTACACAAAAACTACACAACAGATTTCCGTGGTGGTGCAAGGATGGGACAGGGAGCAACAAAGAACTCGTGTTGGCCTGGATTTGGACAAGGGTGGGGGGGGGGGGGGGGGTTCCATGGTCCAAATAAAAATCCATATCTGATTTAAATGTGGTTTCATCTGAGGGTGGGATTATTTTTACGCTGCTGAACGCTAACAAACACGAAAGCTCGTATCTACCACTGGTGGAAGTAAAAGTACTTTTCTACTCGAGTAGATTAAATACTTGCTTTTAAATATACTTAAAAGTATAAAATGAAAAGAATTTGCATATTCCCTAATGCAACAATATACTACATCATCATCAGTAGAAAGTACAGATCTGCTGATACAGTTCATGATGTGGACAAAAAGGGAAACTTGAAATTATATCTACTTAATAAAGATACTTTTAAATTGAACTTGAGTACATTGAAAAAGTAAATGTACTTTGTTACATCCCACCTCTGGTATCTGCCTCCTCTGTCCAAATGGACGTGACGGATTTGGCCCAGAGAGTTAAAAACTGGAGACAAACGGTCGTCTCTTCTGCTGTTCTAACGTTTTTCTGTGACAGGAGGGAACCGGCGGCCGTTTAACCCTGAAATACGGAGGGTGCCGGAGGTCCAGGTCCCAGAGAGGTTCTCTGGCCCCAGAGGAGGTTCTCTGGCCCCCTCGGGGGTTAAAGGGAACATACGGGGTGAATAGAGACGAGCCCTGAACTGACATGTGACTGACAGATACTGTGTCCGTCTGACATCTGCTACTGTGCAGGATGTGACCTCAGTGGGGGGGGGTGACTCAGCACAATGAAAGTGGATCATTATTGTTAAACAAGGTCTGATTGAGAAGTAAAAAGGAAAGGTTTGACAGCTGGGGGATATTTATGAGATCAATTCCAAATCCAGCTCGCCCGTCTCTTCCTCTGCACCCAGTCAGAGAGCGAGCGGTGTGTTTTTTGAATCAGGCAGAATGATGGATGGAACCGGAGCGAGCGCATGAAGCTTTTTTTATTCCAGCTCGTCATTTCCAGAGCCGCTGGGAGGAAAGTATGTGAGCCAGCGAGTCAGGAGACTTTACAGGGAAATGACCTCACTGGGACTCGGGGGGGATACGCGGCCTTCTGACCTCCTCCCTCTGCTGCTCGCTACCGTTTTTGTTTGTTTTTTCAAATGTTGTTTTTAATCTGAGACCACGTCTGGCCAAGTCGTTGGCGTTTTTTTTTTTTTTTTTAAAGCCTAGAGAAAGTGGACATGCTCTTCCACGTGATGCCGGATCAGCGTTACCTTGCCGAAGGGCCCGGTTCCGGCGCTGGAGCTGAAGAAGCCACTGAAGCGGCTGGCAGCGCGGTTCTTCCAGCTGTCGGGCCCGGGCCCGCCGCTGGGCAGGGAGCCACCGATCTGTCCCAGGGCCTCCGGGGTGGGAATATTCGTCTCTCCGAGGAACTCCGTCATGTTCTTCCTCTTTCGCGCCTGACCCTGAAGAGGACAGAGAGAGAGAAACCCGTAGCGTCAGAGAAAACAAGGAAATGACACAAATCTGAAAATGAGAGAAGACAGACAGTCGAGGGGCAACGAGTGATTTTACCGCCGCACTGGGAAATACAAAAGTTTCCAGTCGGAAGGATGGAAAGAGACAATGACGGAGAGGGAGAAATACACAAGGACGGCACAAACAGGAAATCGGAGGGGGAATTCTCTACGTGGGATGACATCAGCGGGACCGTTTAAAGCCGTCCTGATGGTCAGACACAAACAGGAGAGGGAAGGACTGCCACTTCCTCGCAGTGAATGCTCATTACATCACAAGGAGCAGGCGGGAGCTTGTTCCAGAAGAACAGACGGCCCGAGTCTGGCCATCGCCACCCCCCCCCCTCCTCTCCCATTGTTACCCTGTCAGCAGGCCCTGCTGTGCACCCTCACTCATGCAATCTCTGTCCACTTTACGAGCAGCAGCGGCAGAGCAAACAAACAGGAGCCACCTCGGTATCTGAGGAAGCAGTTGTTTTTGCCGTTAGTGTCACTGGTGAGGAATCTGCTGGTGAGGAGCTGGTGGAGGGTCAGCAGGCCGCCGAGCGACCCCCCCCCCCCCCCCTCTGCCCTTCAAACACAGCGACGAGGAACTCACATTCCAGGACACTGACACCGTTACTGAAACTGAGCGACCATTCCAACGAGATTCTTTCACTGATCACCCCCCCACCACCCACGCACACAGACACACAAACACACAGACACACAATGCAATCAAAACACCAGACGTCGTGACGTCACAGCATATTTACCGTATTTCAAGCGGCTGAGGCCACTTGAGGCTTCACACTGTGTTTATTTTAGTTTAAAGAATGTGGCCACCTCCGGACCTCAGTGATCACATCACTCATCTCAACTGTTGTTTGAAAACACACAAGTTCTGCTCCGACGTCCACACTACGCCGCTAGAACGTTTTAGTTTGAAAACTCACATCCACGTTTGAGTCTGTTTTGTGTTGGAAACAACGACGCTCGCTAATTGGCTCTTTTCATTCATGTCTTAGCTTTGGGGCTACAACATTAGTTATTTAAATTGTTTTCATATTCCTCACTGTGTGTGTGTGTGTGTGTGTGTGTGTGTGTGTGTGTGTGTGTGTGTGTGTGTGTGTGTGTGTGTGTGTGTGTGTGTGTGTGTGTGTGTGTGTGTGTGTGTGTGTTGTTTGAAATGCGCTGTATAAATAGATTTGACTTGCCTTGACTTTTGCTGATTCGTCTTCGATCACATTACCCACCTTCTAGAAGAAAAACAAGATTAGCGTTAGCCCAGTTTACGGGGGTTGGTCATGTGATATCGTTTTAGTTGGAAAACACCAAATTCATACTGGACGTACACCGGATAGAAACAGGATCTACACAGACTTTAACCAGTACACTTGGTGGCTTTCAGATTTAAAATCACATTTAGTGTTTGTTGATAGCGACGTTTATTGCTAAACGTGGAATTTACAGATTCACCCCCCCCCCCCCCGTCCTGCAGTCTGTCCCTCAGGCCTCCACCAATCAGAGGGAGTCATACATCCATAGAAAGACCACTGTGTGCAGAGCTGTGTGTGAGTGAATCAAACAAACTGGAGTTTGAACACTGGATTCAGTGACGGGAGGACACACGTCTCGGGAGGACACACGTCTCGGGAGGACACACGTCTCGGGAGGACACACGTCTCACGCGGAGACGCGACGCAGACAAAGCTGTGGAAGAGACGTTTTGAGGACGTGCATCTCGGCCTCTGGAAGTAAACGACCTCGACGAGCACTACCGATGAAGACTGGCTCGTATATGTAACGGAAAGCTTAAACAAAAAAATGAAATGTAAATATTATGAGTAGCTCGCGGGGGGAAATTGTTCTGCATTGCACATGCAGGCTCCCATTTTAGGACAAACGTCCCCGGACCCTTATGCAGAGCCACTTAAGTGGAGTAAAAGCCCCACAAGTGGCCTGCGCGGGGTTGCGTAACGGGAAGTAAATCTGAGTGGGGGGTCCGGCTGCTTTTAAAAACAGCTTTTAGTTCCCTTTATCTTCTTGAATGACGACCAAAGAGGAGAGAGACTTAACTGCAAATAGACACGACTGGCTCTGAAACAAACACCACAGAGGGAAGTGATGTGTCGCCTCAGTGGAAGAGAAACGAGCCCGGACCCATGTAGGGGATGTTTCTTCTCAAAGGGAGAATTATCTGGTCCAAAAGTTCAACCACACTGGTGTCAGTGAACAAACAGAGAGTCTGGACCCTGAGCTGCTGCCAGGACACTGAGGGACGGACGCCCAGGAAGGAGCGGAGACATGTAAAACAGGCTTGTTCTACACATTAGATCGTAAACACGAGCTTAAAAAGAAATAATAAATAAATATGTTCTTTAAAAATCACATGAACTAGTTTCTCAGAGACAAAAACAGGTCCAGGAAGCTGCAAGCAGGATCACACAGCGAGGGAAGTTTCCCACCACATTAACAGTGCTCACCATTGAAGCCAGAGGCATGTCACACGTAACAAAAACCATCCTAATCCTCCGGTTGGATTCATGGGTCGCAGCCCGTTCTGGAGCCAGCTGCTGCTCTCGCTCAGCCCCTCGCCTCCCCTCTCTCTCTACCGCCACCGCGAAACACACACATCCACGCCACCGCCCTCACCGCCGGGGCTTGTGATGAGACGGTCCCAGAGGCAACTTTGTGACACGGCCCGACGTCGTCCAGAGATCAAGAGACCTGGCGTTGACCTTCACGCACTCTGCGTTCCGCCTGACGGGGTCCGGGTGGCCTGCTGCGCCTGAGCTTCCCTTTGAACCCGGGACGCTATCTGTGTCCTGTCCTGACCAGTCAGTGGTGAAACCTTCTCGCTGTGGCGCCCAGTCTGCTTGCATTTCATACAGGCACTGGTCTGAAGTCATAGCAACCAGGAGGATCCTGGCTCATTGTGTTGGGCAGGAAAGAGGAGGCAGGGCCACGGCCCCCAAAAAAAGAGAAGAGGAGGCTGATGCGAATATTTGGAGGAGGAGTCTGAGTGACAGGTCGTAGGGAGCTCCCTGGTTTGAACACACATCCTGGTGGAGATTCAGTAGAAACAAACAAACCACTCACACCAGTTTGACCTTTTTAAAAATCTTTTTTTACAGCTTATTTCAGGCGCTCGACCGTTTAGAGGCGAGAGATTTACAGGGTGTAAACTGTAAACTCTTATTTTGAAGTCGGCCCATTATTCTCAGTGTTATCTCCGATCGCCGTTTGGACCGGAGACCTCTGAACAATGCCGCGCTCGTTCGCCAAAACAAGGAAAGAAATGCCCCGATAATGACCAAAGGGGAAATTCCCTTTGTTTACTTGCTTGTTTCAGCACATTTAACTGGCGTCTTAATCCCGGGAGATAAGCACCAGCTCCTCCAGGAGCCGCGGGGGAAAGTCTCAACTGTGGAGAAGCAAAACTGAAAACTGATATGAAACTGCTGCGATAGGAGACGAATCGTGTTCCTTGTGCAAGAGTTCAGATTTACTTTAATATCTTTGTAAACTTTGGGGTTTTAGACCGTTAACTGTTAACTTGTAATATTTCCAAGCGATTAATGGATGAGACGGTAAAAACAGACGAACGAGAAGAACTGTTGCTTTCAGCCCCTGAATCCTTCTGGTGGTCAGAGCCGGTTGTATTTCTGCAGGTAATAACCCTCAGCCCAGGCAAACAGAACCCCCCCCCCACAGTAAACACTAAGCCGCTCTCGTCTTGTCGTCCGAACTAATTATGTTTACAGGGTTTCCCTTGTGCCTCCTGTGTAAACCTGTCAGTCAGGACAGGGGGGCCAGTGGAATCCTGGAGCCCTCTTTGTTGCCGTCTGGGAACTTGCTCTGTGAGGTCCGGAGCGGAGGAGCCGCTCAGGTTAATGATATCAGGCCCCGTGTTGGCTCACGGGCCTTATCTTATCACCGCGGGTTGTGGCGTTAACCTTGGCCCGGGAAGGGAGAAAAAAAATCTTTAAATGGGTCGGGATTGTATTAAAATAAGGTAGTGACAAAGAAGGTAGCAGCAGCACAGACCGCCCCCCCCCCCCCTCCCTCCTCCTCCACAGACCCCACTGCTACTGCCCTTTATGTGAGTCAACTGATAACAGCTCCCCTTGATCAGGTAGGTTGATTAACGATGGGAATACAGCACGACACTGACCTCCCTGAAAGCCTGGACACACACACACACAAACACACACTTACACACTTACACACACACCTCACATATATCACGTGTGCATAACCAGGAAATAGAAACTAAGAGAATCGGCCAGCGGTCAACAGGAGGTCGTTTCAAGGCCACTTTCAGTTCCACTAAGCACGGCCCGGATGACCACAACACAACACAGACACAACACACACAACACACACACACACACACTCACACTCGGCCTGAGGTGAGAGATGAGTTTTCAAAACAACGCTCCTTTTACGGGACCCCCCCCACACACACACACACACAGAAACACAAACACTACAACTGGGATGTTTCCAGCAGGGCAGATAAGAGTGATTCAAAACAAACCTCAGGATAAAGGCCGAGCTGTCAGGACAAATGGAGTTTTAAACGTAAATCAACCGTTCAGGGCAACAAATGATGAATTCATTCATTTATGAATTCATCTGCTGGTTATTCTCTCGATTAAACCGGCTCCTTGTTTTGCTTATTCATTGTCAGTCATGACATTTTCACATATCCTGGAAAAACCCCACAGACATTTCAGGGAAGTTGTCGTGCTTGGATTTCGTTGAAGGTGACTCAGAGAGGAGTAACTCTGTGAGCCTTGATTTCATATTTAGCTTCCTCATATTGATATAAATATGGTGGCAAAAGACAACACTATAAAAATCAGCTTCCAAATTGACCATAAAGTTGAATCAAAGAGTTAATTAAGGATTTATCTCAGCACTATTGTATTATAGATTAGTTTGAGCTCAGTGTCCCTAATAAATCCATCATCCAATCATCACATTTGGTAGCTGGAACCAACAAATGTTTTATTATTATAAAAAGTATTATTCGTATCTACAGTGGTGACAAATATATCATTAAAGCAGCAGCAGCAGCATCGGTCCTGAGCAAACCTCTCACCTGACTGTCAGTCGGCCTCTTGTCAGGAGGAGGCGACTCGGGGATGTCCGAGTCCACGTGCAGCAGGTCCCAGCTGTGCCAGGACGTGAGACGACCGAAACGAACCATCGTGCACAAAAACTAAATCCCCCCCCGCCAGAACAACGTCAGATTTAAAAACAAACTTAAAAAAAGAGTAATTGAGTAATCAAAAAAAGGGTCTAGAGGAATCCATTTCCAGGGAATCAGAGTGCCGGGTGAGAGTCTGGGATCCTGCAGCCGCTCTGTGCTGCAGGTCAACAGTCACACACACTACAAGCGTAAAGGTGTGTGTTCAGCCTCCGGTAATCTCTGCCTGGAGGCATTAGGGGAAGTGCTTCGTCTTCCCAGCCACACACACACACACACACACAGCTTGTAACTCCTCCCGCACCATATGGGGAATCACATTTAATATTGTTAGTTAAGTTTTTGCTGAGTCACACACACACACTGGATGAACTGGATCGAGTAATTACCTGAGCAGTTAAACGAAGGTCACATCGACACAGAAGAAGAGCAGAGAGATTCATTTAATTTTTCAATTTTTAGTGTTAAACCACCTGCAAAATGTTTTTAAAAATATTAATTTCTAATAATATAAAACTTTAAAAAAGCAGCAAATCCTCAGATTAAAGAAGCTCAAATCTGAGAACATTCAACAATTTAACTTTTTGAATCTGCTGCTGTCAATTGACTCATCGATGAATCCACTGACCTTTTCAACTTTAACAACTCTGCTCGTGTCTGTGCATAACAAATGTGTTATTGTACAACTTTTTCCATTTAATCAAAATGTTTTCTGACACGTTATCTGTTATAACCTGTCACCGACGTCAGGGGGAAGTTGTTGTAAGAGCGCGCACACTCCAAAGTTTAACGTTCACGTCAGAGCTCTCCTCACGCCGGTCACCGATACTTCTCACTCCATTAACAAACTATACCGACTGTTGTTGAGGACGTTCCAGCGATGACGCCCCGTGTGACCACCACTCATTCAGCCATTGTCATTCAAAGTGGCTGCGTGCTAATTCGACAGTTGCCCCCCCCCCCCCCCCCCCCCATTGTGAGGCCGTAAGAAAGGCCACAGATAGCGAGAGGAGGGGGGGGGCGACGGCTGCCGGACGTGACAGCCGCCCTCAGTTTGATAATGCGGGCAGGTAAAGATGCAGTTTGTAAAAAGAAGAGGAAATGCGTGATGACAACGGCTACACAACGGCTACACAAAGCAAACTGAGTGTATTGAATGAGCAGGATTCAGCTCATGCGTGTTTCTGTTGGTCACCGGGCTCAGTGTGCAGATGCTAAGACAACACGCCGCTCGCCGCTCGCCGCTCCCCGTCCCATCAGGTGAAACGTGTCTGTGTCACCGTGTGTTCTTCCCCCCCGGGGCCTTTCTGCAGCGCTGAGCCCGCGTCTGTTATGAATCAACACGATCTACAGACAGTATCTCGTCTGTGGCATAACAAACTCCTCCACCCCACCCGAGGCAGCACCAGCGGCCCCTGCTTTCTTTTGCACGACAGGTGAAACCGACTCAAGTCATCTAGATTATATTACTGGATATAAACTGTGTTAGAACGGTTTCTCTCGTCCAAACAAACTTCATAATCTCAAGATTATTCAGTTCACACAGGGAAAACTGAGAAAAAGCAACAAGTCCTCAAGTTTGAGAGGCTGGACTTTTATTTTATTGTTTATTTAAGATCATTTTGAGCTTTTTTTGTGGCTTGCTATCGATATTTTCAATATTATTACTGTTGATGTGAAACTTTAGGTTTAGAAGCAGTGTGAAAATAATGTAAAATAAAGTGCTATCGGCTGAATTAAACCTTTTTTCCCATTTAACAGGCAGCCGGAGAATACACATTTAAAATCAGGTAGAATCTGATCTACAGCTGCAACTATTTTCATTATCCATTGATCTGATGATTGTTTTCTCGTTATTCAGATGGATTATTGGACTTTGAAGCGTCTGAAAGTGGAGTTTCTGGTTTTCTCTGTTCAGTTTCTGTTTGTTTAGATAAAAGATACGAAGAGATGGATCAGAAAAACTGTTTCAGCCGTTATTTAAGGAATTGATGCGTGAAAGTATCATAAATACACGTTTTTATATAATTTCCAACATACCAAACAACTGTATTTTCTATTTAAATCCCCTTTTAAAACACAAAAAGGGTGATGCAATAATTCAAAATGAATATTTAGGGATGATGAGAAACCATCTGTGATTACAGCTCTGATCAGAAAGTACCTGCTTTTCAGCACAAGAAAAGTTTCAGTACTTATCCCATCATTAAGTTGATGGTGTTGGGTGAAATGCATTATGGGACACACATGAAGAATCCGTCACCTGCCATGAACTGTGATGGGACTCGAGTGGCAGTGATTTTTCATCTCTGGATCAAGCCGTGTGTTGTTGAAGTGTTTGTATTCGCGGCGCCGTGGCAACTGATGGTACGTGTGCGTTATAAAAAAAAAAAAAAGCGCCAACGGAGCAGGAGCAAGGATCAATGTGCTGAACGGTTTTTCACTGAAAGTCCCAGACGGCTGCGTTATCTTTTTACGAGCGCAGACACTGTAAAAGATGCCCCTAGGTTTCTCTTCACAGTAAAAGTGAAGGACAGAACGTGTGTGGTGGCTGTGATTCAGCCACAGAAATGTCACTGCATTGTGTGTGTCTGTGTGTCTGTGTTAACCCCCGATGTATGAAGTTTTGCTTTTGCTCCAAACTGACGTCAGGTCGCACTGGAAAAAACAGTCGACTGAAAACATCCTGCGCTGCGGCAGCCCTGGGGATTCATGCTGTCGACCGACCAAGCCAGTCAAATTAGTCACAGCACAAAACAGGAGGGAAGTCAGGTTCAGGTTTGTGTTTCAGTTCCGTCGAGTTGTGTAACTGCAGTTCAACCCTGCAGCCCCCTGCACGGATGTGGAACACCTCTTGATATGTATTCTCTGCTATCCTGGTTTATTCCCTGAGTCAGGCAAACAGCTGACTCTCTTCCCGGTGCATCAGAGATGATCTGATACCGTCGGGGGTGTAAAAGGATGGATTATTTGCTGATGGGTGCAATAAGGACGAGGCACAGACGGGCAGCGGTGCTTTATGGGAACTAATCAGCTGGGTTGGAATGTGCTCTTCAACCAATCGGAGAGCTCGGCCCAGGCTACCCCCCCGTCGTAAAATAATCAATCCGGAGCATCAAAGCCCTCCGCAGCCAATCACGAGGCAGCCAAGAGACTATAAATTGTGACATGCATGCGATAATGGACTTGCAACGCCCGAAATCAGACAAAAGAGTTCCTCTGCAGAGAGAAAAGGGCTCGGCTGTGTTTCCTGCGAAGCCTGGCACAAGCCGCCGCCGCCGCCGCGCTGCCGAGCCACGAGTCCGAGTCACCAGGCACCCCCCCCCCCCCGATTCCATAAAAAGCAGGCACGCATGCACTTTAAAAGGCGAGTGCCAGAGCCGCTGCCATGGAAACTCAGAGACGGTTCTCTGTGCCCACAAGAGTTTTACTGCTTCTACAGCTTTTATATATGAAATATGAAGTGGAGCTCAGAGCAGACGACTGTTAAAGATTAAAGAATCAATAAACCTCAGTGAGCTTTGGTTCTGTTCTCATATTCAAGCCTGAAATTCAAATTGTTTACAGGTAAGTTTCACCTGAGATGAAAATACTGATTGAGTAAAGTGTTGAAGTAAATATTGAGGTACTTGTATGTACTCTTCTATACTTTTCTACTACATTTCAGAGGGAAATATTATATTTAAATGTATCTTACATACTTCACACAGGTTTACATCAATACAAAAGGATCAGAAAAATCACTGCAGCCGAACCAGACATCGTCTTAATTCCACGCATTCTTTGTCAACACCTGGTAACTACATTACCCACAGTGCACCTGGGTCTGGAGAGCTCACGTCTTTTCCAACTTCACAGCTCCAGACTTTTTTTTTTTTTGTAACTTTTCCAAATGGTTCAACCCAACTGACTCATGAGAAACTTTAAAGAGACTTAAAGAGTTTTTTTAAAAGTTACATAGTGAGACTCTTCCTGTTTTTTCTTCCTGTTACTAATAATACTTCTAATAGTACTACTACTAATAATAAACAGTACAATGATGTAACACAGGACTTTTTCTTTTGACTTTCTAAGTTTTAAGTATATTCGGTGAGAAGTGGAGCATGAATGTTGCTCAGATTCTTTTCATTTCGGGCTGATTTAACATTTATAACAATTATAATAGTTCAGTACTTTTACTTTCTGAACGTTGACCCTTCTGTGGGTTTATCTACAGGAGGGTGTTGCATGTTTTACTCAAATACAAGGATCTGAAAACCTCTGCTGCTGATGAGTAACGTGTTTTTGTCCCGGTGTTTGCAGCTGCAGTACAAACTGTGTCCTGCCAGAGCTCAGCATCGTCTCACAAGCAGCCCATCATTGCCCCCCTGAGGACGACTGGAGAGTTTACTCTGCACATTCCCAGTTAAATAAACTGGGGAGGCTCCACCTGCAGAGCAGAGACACTTCAGAGCTTCGGCAAAAATCACTTAACGCCACAAAGAAAATTAAACACAACACAGGAGGTGTGAGATCATTACAAGTCAGTAAAGAGTGTTTAACGTCAGTGGCTTCCAGCAAGTCCTCGCCCGTTTCCTGCCACGGCAGCAACATAAACACCAGTGTGTTCAGTGTGTTTGCACGTCTCACCTGTTAATGGCTCTAATTACTTCCCGAGTGTTTAACGACTTGTTTAAAACTCATCAAACCGCAGCTCCCCACGTGAAACTGTCCAAACCTAAAACTAAACTACTTTAACTTCAGCTATTTATTATTTATTGACGAGCAAAAACACACTCGTGCTTTTAACTGAAGGGTTTGATTCCTCCCGTACATGTACACACTCGTGCAGTTCAGTGACAACATTGTGAGGATTCACGCAACCGTGACACATCTGGCATCAACACGCACCAGTGACAACACAACACGTACGATCCTGTGAACGTTGACGTGGTGAACTGGTCACAGTGGAAGGGACGTTGCTAAGCGACAACGTCTACAATGACAGCACTGTTCTGTAGAAGGAGCAATTTGAGTTTTAGTTCAATAACACTGTTTATAATGTCTTTTATAACAGTTTTTAACAGAGGAAATATGTATGTGTTTTTTGTAAAATGTATAGACAGATAGATATAATTGTCTCATCCTGTCTTTCACCAAGTTTCTAGGAAATCTGTTCACTAGTTTTTGCTCAATCCTCCTTGCAAACAAACAAATCTGACGCATTAATCCCCGAAATGCATCAGATTCTTACAAACACCTTATCACGCGATGCTAAACAAAAGTGACGCAGGATTCATGGAACCGCAAAAATTCGATCCTGACGCATCCTTTCCCCGAGTTTCATGAAAATCTGTTCTGTTGTTTTTGCTTAATCCTGCTGACGAACAAATAATCCAACTAGGAAACAGACGAGAGTGAAAACCAAACACGACAATCCCACAGATTCAAAACACTACTTGTTTCACCGGTTGTGTTAATACGCTGCCACATGAACCTGATGACTGTCTGCCCTATTTCCAGCCCAGTGCACCCGGATCCCGCAGACCTCCGTCGGCCACTCAGCACCTCGCACCAGGAACAAAACAGCCACTTCCTGTGGCGGGCAGGAAGCGCTGCAGTGGCACACAGTGTTCCTGAGTGAGCTCATCTCGTCACATGAGATTTCAAATCGTTCGGTCGGCGGCAGCGGAGCGGGCCGGCATGTACGTACACGAGCGTGCACACAAAAGAGACACGACGCAGCTGCCGGAGAGGAAATCCAGAAAAATACATCCCCCAGGTTTGCTCTGTGTATAGCAGATAATGAGGTCATGACGGGATTACCCTGCGATACTGCACTAGACCAAGGCATCATGGGAATTGCAGGAAGAGGAGGTGAAGTTATGGAAAATGGAGGAGGGTGTGGCAAAACAGAAGGAGTCACAGGGTGTGTCTGTCTGTGGTTTACAGGAGGGCTGCTGCGTTTCACTTTGATGAGTCGGAGACCTCTTCTTTCTTTTTACGTCACATGAAATACGACCGTGCCACGATCCCCGTTGGGCCAGATGTTCACTCACCAGCAGATCTATGGTCTCCTTGCGTCCCAGGGATCCATGCTCCACCCGCTCGCTGCCCGGGGTGAGGATGTAGGGGCTCTGACCCCCGGAGGGCTTCATGTTGGGCAGGCTGAGAGACCTCATGTCCTTCACACCCTGCTCCACCTTCAGCTCGTCGCCCGGCCGCGCTGGACGGAGGAAAAGAAGAGAGGAGAGAGGGAATACTTTAAAAACTGCTTCTGTTTTTTATGCAGAGAAAGACGACATTTCCAGAAAACTTTGGGGGGGCAGAAACAACTGTCAAACAGACATTAAGCAACAGGACTATTAATGTGTCAACAGCTTCCTGCTGCGACAAAAACGATAACAGTCAGAGTGAAACAAAAAGTTACAGTTATAGGCCCAAAAAAAACCCCCCCAGTGAGAAACCAGAGATACCTTCATGGGATCAGTTTCAGTCTACATACATTTTTCTACACTCATACCAAACCTAATCAGTTCATCTTGTAAGTCCAAGTTGTAACTAGTCCCGATTTGAAAAAATCCTCTAAAAAGGCAGATTGAGTGTTCAAGAGGCCATTGTGACCTTGACCTTTGACCTTTGACGAACCAAATCTGACCAGTTCATCCGTGTGTCTTTGCGAACACGTCTGCGAAGTTTGAAAGGATTCTCTCGAGGCGTTCTCAAGATAACGTGTTCACAAGGCATCGGACCTTTAAATCACCGAAATCTAAATCAGCTCATTCGTGAGTCCAAGTGAACATTCGTACCAAATAGGAAGAACTTCCTTCTTTATGTCCCTGAGATATCGTGTTCACAAGAATGGAACAGACGGACAACCTGACAACGTCACCGGCTCGGAGGCATTCAAAAAAGATGAAAAGCTTTTTTTTGTAACCGAGAGAAGCGGCCGAGCGGCTCCTTTGATCATCTGAGCCATTGTTAATTATAGAATAGCGATTAAATCAGATTTAATATGTGTCGAAGCTCCGGAGCAGAACAACAGAGAGACGTCACGTGACCGAACAGCTGGGAACCGTTCGCCCGCGACCTCGGTGATTCAGACTGTGTGTGTAACTCCAGACTGTGGTGAGGAGGTGTGAGTCGGGAGGGGGACGCATTTCAAAAGAGAAGCAGTTAGTCACGGCTCTGGATCTCGCTTTTTTTTTTAACAGACGTGCTCCGACGGGAGGCGCCGCTCAAAGAGCCAACGGCTGCGTTGTTGGGATTCGTGGAGGATTTGAAGAAGTCGATCATTCACGCAGGGGAAACAGTGCGCTCGTCTTTCCCCCTGTGGAAGTGGTGCGATGCCTCAAATAGAACATTAAGACGTTAAGTTGTCTTTCTGTTGTTGTCGTGACAGAGAAAGGCAGTTAATATGTATTTAATATGCAGTCAGGGTCCCAGACTTGTGATCTGGTGCAGTCGCATTTCAGCCGGTTGATTTTCAGACGCTGCAGCTAAACCTCGAGGCCGAGTCGTCTCAGAAATATGCTGCACGTCTGCAAAAGGGAGAATTTACCGTGCGAGGAGGCAACGTGCAAGGTTAATTAATATATAACAGGCTCACTTCATGTGTATTGACTACATGGGTCATATTTCACTGGAGTGTCTTTTGAGTAACGAGCTGCTGTGAAGTCATTTGGTAATAATTCATCTTCTACATCTTCAGGTGCCGTTCCTCAAGCGTTTTCTCTGGATCAGACAGTTTATCTCTTTGGATCTGGCGACGTCCTCCTCCTCCTCCTCCTCCTCGGTGTGTGTCCAATAATAAAACTCTCTGATGTTCAACTTCACACACATTTCTTTTCCCTGCCGCATCACTCGGGCCGGCCGTGATAAATCAGGTGCAGTCGGCTCTGTGGATCTCCAGTCCAGCGATCGGAGCTGGAGCCAATAGGACAGATCGCCAGCGAATCACAGGGAGACAACATGGTGGGAGAACATGCAAGCTCTACACAGAAAGAACCAGAACCTCTGGGTGAAGAGCTCTTACCTTTGACCTTGAGGTAGTGTCCTCCGAAGCGGTACGCCTCGAAGTTGAGGGACAGAGGCGTGTTGGACTGATCCAGGAAGAGGTCGACCCGGGACAGCTCGATGCCGTTCCTCTCAAACACTGGCCCCAGAACCTCTCTGGCAACACAAAGGAGGAGATGATATCAGATCAGAAGCGGTTAGTCATGGTTCTTGTTAAATCCTAGAACTGTTTTCAGACATGGACGTGAAACGGGAAACTTTGTGAAGAAGCAGCAGGAGATCGTCCGGGTCGACGTCCAGACCCGATCGCCAAAAACTCTCAAATCTCGTCTTTCTAAGTTGACGTCTTCGTGGCCAAACTCTTCACGTACGGCTCCTCTTCATCATCCTGAGATATTGGTAGTCTTTTGTTTTTTTAATTTATTTTTTGCTGACATCCGAAAAAGGTTCTAGAGTCCAGTACATGTCTGAAAGCAGCTCGTCGCTGAGGCTGTTCTCGGTCTCCTCTCACCTCAGCGTTTTCTTTTTCATCGCAGGTACAATTTCTGTGTTTATGTCCACGTTGAGATCAAACTTGAGGCTGAAGCACTCCTTGCTGGGGTCCTGCAGAGGAAGGGAGGGGGGGGAGGGGGAGTAGACATATGTTAGTTTAGATGCATGTGAGCTGCAGATCCACAGGGGGGCTCCTTCTGACCGCCCCGGCCCGGCCGGGACAAAGAGCAGCCCGGGAGATAGCGTCGTTACGTCATCACTGCAGAGCATAATGGGGGCTGCTGTCATATTGCACAATCCCTCCGATTGTATCATAGAATTTGTGAAAAAAACATGCTTCTGCAAAGAAATGAGTCAGTGAGTAGAGGGCGAATACCCCCCCCCACCCTGTTTAGTCATAAAGCTCTTCCAAGGAACGAGAGGAAGAGTCTGGCTTCTGCTGAGGGACTTTATTTGTGTAATTGCTTACGTCTGTGTGGCGTCTCCGCGGCTTCTTCTTCACCAGCTTCAGCCCCCCGGTTTTACGCTCCCTGCAAAACAGTGACACACACACATTATCATACAGATCCACTGACACAGGCATCAGAAATAAAAAAACGTTTGAGGGGTTACTGACCCGCGGTCATTGCTCCCCTCGTCCTCTTCCTCCAGGTCGGAGGGGGGGCTGGTGCGCGGGGGACAGGAGCGCGTGGACACGTTCCGAGCCAGGATGGAGGCTAAAGGTCGGGAAAACACAACCGTCATTCGTTCTGTCAGACAAGACCTGAGGCAACAGTATATTTAATATCCATCTCTGAGTCAACAGGTTGTTTGTTCTCTTTTCAGGATCAGAGCCCATCATGAATAAAAGGTCCGTAAACTTGTATTTTACAACAACGCAGAAAACATAGAAAGAAAGCAAAAATAATTGTGCTTTCTTTCTATTTATAGTCGTCTTTAATAAAGTTTCTGGTTTAGCCGTAAAATATCAAGCTTCACTTATGTCATAAGGGTTTGATAACATGAGGAATCACTGGCAATTTGTTTTTACTCCCTGATATCGGTATTAGAATCAACCTCCAAAAATCTATATTGGTCGAGCTCAAGTCCATTAATAAGGAAAACAAACATTCTTAATCAGTTTCTCTTTTACCGAGGAAATCTGATGGAAGTCCGGCTTATTAAATTCAAATTTAATTAAGTTGCTGACGTAATTACTTATAAACCAATTAACAGAATTTCACCATGAGCTCTAAATAGCAGCTTTGAATGTCATCACTTGCAAACTCCATGTGCATCTCACCACTTTTTATCCAATAAGACGTTTATTTTTTATTTTTCACACCTTTTCTTTGCTCTTCATTATTATTCAATTACTGGAAAGATGGTCAAAGGTTTTTTAAAAGCTCTAAACACACACAAACACATTCCACTTCAAAACACACGAACAATCCAAAGTGAGAGAAAACACTTTGGGACATGAGACCTTTCAGAAAGTATTTCCCATGAACAACATTCATAGTGAGATCTGTCGATTCACCAGGGCTGTGAATTTAACAAGCTAATTGAATTGAGCTCCGTTGTGCTGGGGCGGGCACAATGACGATGGATCCAAAGCTTGAATCTCAACTCCCTCTGCAGGTGAACGACCTCTTCGACTCAGGTCAGTGGTTTGAACTCGTCTGGTGCTGTGCCCACTGACGGCTGCTACCGCCAGTCAGAGAAACAGTCCACCAGTCACAGACTGGACTAACAAAGACTTCCTATCAGCCATGACAAGAGAGAAATCGTCTGGAACCAGGGCGATAGAAGGAACTACATATCCCATCTACCCTTGCAAATGATCCCTTTTGAATTTAACCTCGTCATTAGACCTTAAATAGTTGTTATATGTTGTAGTTTGTGTCTTGTATCTTTGTTTATAGTATTTAAGTGTGTAGAAATGATGAATGACAGATTTTCACAGCTTTGTTAAACATCTCCATGTCATAACCGTCTCTACTACACCTGAGGATTGTGGGTAGTGAAGAACTTCTCCTTGACGTCGTGAATAAAAACACGCTGCAGATCCAACTCCATATTTAATCTGGAGGAGGTCGCATGTGTGAACGCAAACGTCCGAGTGAGACGCTCTGTAGCTTCTGCAAACTTTCTCCTTCTGGCCTCTAAGGTATAACGGTCTGTGAAGTCCCGCAGCGAGTAAAACAATGGTGACACCACACACACTCACTGACACCACAGGTGACACACACACCACACACACACACACACACACACACGTAGGAGACACCGACGAAGATGTGAAGAGAGTTAGTGGTGATAAGAGTCGACACCAGAGAATCACGTGATCTCCACAGCGGAGTGGCTTCCTGCCTCTGTCGGCTGCACCCGGCTGCTCCGCCTCTCGCCTGAATAATGCAGAGGATTTGTTGTTGTTGTTGTTGTGAACCGTCTGTGCAGGAACCCCCCCCCACCCCGCCCCCGCCTGTGTTGTGCACTGTGTGAAAGACAAACTCTGGGTAAAGTTCCTACAGGAGAATCTAACATTGTCTCACAGCCTTGTAGCTTGTGGTGAGTCACTATGGATCATAACAATATTATATTATGATTAAATCTCTGTTCTTCTCGTTGCTCGGAGCGAAACACGACTAAATCGGACTAAATTAGCAGTAGAATGTAATTCGGATAAAACAAAACTTTTTTTGGGATGTTGAGTGTTTCCCTTATTTAGACGCCAGTAAAAAAAACTCCTGATATTTACACAGTGAAGGAAACGTAATGCGGCAGCGGTGGGGAATGACATCACCGTCGAGGAGCAACACCAAATACAGACAAAATGAAGCGTCTACCTTGAGGTTGTAAGTCAAATCGCGGGTGTCGGTCAAAGTGCATGTTGTCTGTGTTCTCCGAGTGGTAGCGGGAGTCACATGACTCACACAGATGAAGGGGGCTCTTGCTGTTCAGGTCCTGGCAGTCCGGGTGGTGGCAAACCTAGACGGGGGGGGGAACAAACACAGGGGGGGGGGACAAGAGAAAGTCAGGTCAACACAACTCTCAAGTACACAACATTTCTACAGAGCGGGCCAAGGTGAAAAACCGTCGCACACATTCAGAATAAACAGCTCACTATTGTTTCTGCCGCGATTAAATGACCACAGAGGCGACCGGGGCATTCCTTTGGTTTGGTGACCCCCCCCCATCCCTCCCTGTCTCCCACCATCTGTCCCCCCCCCGGCTCTGTGGAAAGACATCTAATTGACTTAAGAGTCAGTTTTTCACCTCACGTGCTGATTTGGGAACAGCTTACACTCGCATAATCCAACAATCGGGTCCCAGGAGGTGGCAACAAAAACCGAGCACAGTTCAGCGACTGGGAGACGTCCGAGGGCGACAGGCGGCAGAAGGACGGCGGATTAAGGATCTCTCTCTGTCTCGGGCCAGACAGATCCAACCCCCCCCCCCCGCCACCACCCACCACCAACACACACACTCTTCCCCTCACCTCAGCAACGGGTCAGGAAGCCTCGTCTACATCGCTTCACTCCCCCTTCGCCATCACCCACACCCAAGGCAGGAAGCCAGGATATATGGGGAGATACAATGGAGGTCCACTAATGTACTTCCTGTGATTGTTTCCCTGCACCCAGGAGGACACAACCGGGGGGGGGGGGAGTTCAAGCTAGAGAGTCGAGCTTTCATGTAAACACAACAACTATAGATATGCACGAAGTGGACACTCGACAAAACGCCATTAAAAAGAGCGATCTGAGGCAAATGCATTGTTGTGATACCTACATGTGCATTGTCACATGGTTCTGACAACACAGAACAACGTGCAATCAGATCCCAACACAAATCCCCCCCCGCCTGGTACTCTACCATGGGGTCCTGCAGACGGGAGCAGGAGTCTCTGGAAGGCGGCTCCGTATCCTCCATGCCAGCCGGCACCCGGGGACCCCAACGCACATCCAGCTCCTCACCTCGCCGACCCACTAACCTGCTCGGCAACGAGCCCCTGTCGAGCCCCGCTGCCTTATTACTCCACTCCTCTCGATGTCTAGCCAGGTATAATCGCAGATTTTAAAGGGCAGAAGGGGCAGGAGGGTGGGGGGGGGGGACAAGGTTAATGGAGGGTGAGGAGTCCCGGTCAAGATATAAACCCGAGGCAGGAGGGACAGAAAAAACAAGGTCCATCCAGAAGCTCTTCAGAAGTACAAAGCCCCCTAATCTTGCAGCCTAATTGGTGCCTGTGCTCTGTCACAGCCATCTGACGGTCCTGCGGAGATTAAACAGCCCAGTCCGAGGCTCCGCCAGCCAGGGTCTTCTCCTCTTCTTCCTCACCCCCCCCCCTCTTCTGCTCTGTCCTCTGCCACCGGCGGCACCGGCTCCTCCCTTCCTCTCGGGGCCACTGTACCCGGGCAGACACCCGACCAGAGACAGGTTTTTAATAGAACGAGACGGAGGCGAGAAGAGTCGGCGAGTGAGCTCCCGAGGGCGAAGCACGGCAAGAGGACGGCTTTGTTTACTGTGGCGAACACGACTTGGTCTGCTCCAATAAGCACAGCGGGGGTTAAAGGATGAATCCACTTTATTACAACTGGGGCCTTATTGTCGTAGTTCTGTCTCTATTATTCCTCGCTGTTATCACAACACTGCACTTACTCCAGTAATTGCTGGGATCTGGGAACACGGTGACGCCACGGCAACGAAATGCAACGGGGCACGGAACACGAGCAGTTCAGACAAGTCGGGTGTTTTTATTACTGATGACCAAATCTCTGACAATGACTCTGAAATAAACCAGAATTATCCTTTAACACCAGTATAAAGCAATGTTTAGTTTCCTAACGACGGGTCACATGAACACAGAGAATAAACACACAGAACTGTATAGTTCCTTCAGCCCACGGAGCATTTTATCATCTTTCAGCTCTGTTTTGGTTTCCTAGCTCCAACAGCGAATAAAGGTTTAATAAATAGAGACGCAGCTTTCCTTTAAACATTGATGCACCTCTTCATTTATGTTCCCATCAATGTTGTAGATATTGTTCTTTTATTGATGTGCTCTGCTACTTGCAGCATCCATTGCACTTCCGAGTGTCCTGGGACGGAGATGCCTCACACGTGACTCTCTGAGGTTTCTACGTTTGTCTTGTTGACGGTGAAGAGCAGAGGATGTTAAGATCTTGTTAAGATCTATGAGACAAATCTGTGAATACGGCTATGCAAATAAAATGAGATTGATTGATTGAGTTAAGCCACGTTTCGACCGCAGGAACTTTTGCAGGAACCCCCCTTTCGTTTTCAAATAATTTGACCTGCTGGTGGCGCTAGAGGAATATTTAAGGGCACATCGAACTGACTTCAACTCACAGAGACGGCTCGAATCTGTAATCTGCACCAACGGCAGCGACTCCTGCTCCTCTGAAGTCGACGTCAACGCGACGCGCTCTCACATTTTCACGTAGCGGAGCTACATACCCCGTCACACCCAGGTGGCATGTTCTCCAGGAGGTGTGGAGACGGTCGGACGGGCCAGAGGAACACAAGCAAACCACATGCCATATTTAGACAATAGCCCAGATGGGCAGGCCTCCTCGCTATCGAGCCGGGGCGTCCACATTCCTGTGGGAAAATATCTGAGGCTTGACCAAGAGAAACAAGTGCATCATGAGATGAAGGAACGAACCAAACGGACACAACAAGAGGAACGACTCCCCGGAGACACACACCTGACGGATCCGTGGGTCGCAAACACAACATGCCTCCCAATGAGAGAGAGGATTTATACAACCAGGCTTTCGTTATCAGGCCTTCTCTGAAATCTGGACCTGGATCAGTTTCCCCCCGAACACAACACGAGTCGGTGTGTGAAGTGAAGCGGACTGTGAGAGAGGGGGGGGGGGGGGGGGGGGGCACAGCTGACTGGAAGCCGAGCTCACACTGCCAGTTTGTGAATGTGTGCGAGACAACATGTGTCATGTGAGTCGCGTGTGTCGTCGTCCCCCCCCCCCTCTCGCATGCCTGCACTCAGATCTGCCCGGATTAGTGCAGAGGTTCAGGGGGGAGCATGAGTGGGACTGTAGATGAAACACTGCATGCATGCATGGACACACACACACAGACACACACACACACACACACAGAGACACACACACACCCTTCCCCAACAGCTGAGAACACACACCGGCCCCACAGCGACCCTCGTCTCAGCTTAGCACATCCAATGCCACGTGGCACCTGCTTATGCACCCTGGTTTCCACACATCCTGCAAACACGCAGATAAAAACCACACACACACACAATCACACACGCACAGACACACACACAATCACACGCACAGAGAAGGACTTGCAAATGCAGACATGCCCATTCCAAGGCTGTATCATCAAGCAGCACACCAGTCACTCGGCTGTAATAAAGCCAGTCTTGTTCAAGGGAAGATGACTGGAGTCCACTGAGGTGAATCAGGATTATTACCTCAACACCTAATCCTCCGAATACTGGCACGCAACAAGCGAAGGGCCCATCGGCATGCGTTACAGCACACACTGCACCGGCATCGCTATAAAGACGACTGCACGCGGCCGATGCTGTGAAACTGTGGCCCAGTCGATCGAGTCAAGAGTCAAACTTGTCTTCATCATGATTTAGAATTAAGGACGGAACACGTCGGTTTTCAGAGCAACAGCCCGGCTGCTCACTCTGGCAGCGGTTCCCTCACCGCGATCACAAAACAGACGAGTCTAAATAAGGCAGGAGGAGCTTGCCACATCCTCGGAAAATCCCGCGGCCGATCAGTCTTTGCGTATTGGAATGACATGACGCATTGGAGGGGAAAGGCCGCGGATATAAATTCAAAATCCAGATTACAGAGCTGACTCGTCGTGATACGAGGCCCATCCATCACCGGGAGCGCTGACGGGATCTGCTCGGCAATGCTCTTCCCGGTTTATTATGCAAAACCCCAAAACTACACAGGATGGAACTTCCTGGTTGTTTGCAACCTGACAGTTGCCTCACTCCGAGCACCCCCCCCCCCCCCACCTGCATAACAGCTTGTCCTGCCAGAGCACACCTAACACTTATGCAATGACACGTTACACCGTGCACACGTGCGCGTTTGCATCAGGTCGAGGAGTTAAGAGGAGGTGAGGCGAGCCGCAGGCTACAGTTCTACCCTACTGTCCGTTGCATCGCAGAGAGAGAGAGAGGAGCCGAGGCTAAGACCAAGCAGAGCAGAGAGAGAGCAGAGAAGAGAGAGACAGGACGAGAGAAGAGAGAGAGAGAGAGAGAGAGAGAGAGACAGAGACAGAGAGAAGAGAGAGAGAGAGACAGAGACAGAGACAGAGAGAGAGAGAGAGACAGACAGAGACAGAGAGACAGAGACAGAGAGAGAGAGAGACAGAGAGAGAGAGACAGACAGAGACAGAGACAGAGAGAGAGAGAGAGAGAGAGAGAGAGAGAGAGAGAGAGAGAGAGAGACCCGGGTCTCACTGTGTGTTAACAGTGTTTAACCAGATCTCTTACTTCTGATCTCATAGCGTTTTCAACATCTAACCACTGATCCTCAGGGATTCAGCTTCAATCACCTTGTGTTAATCACCAAGGTCACAGTCATACACTTAGTTTGTGAACAGCGTTTTTCAAACCGAGATGATTTCTGTCCAAACAAACGTCTTTAATCCCCGTCCATACAAACATATATTTAATTGTATCTGTATCTGCTCTGCTGAGTGTCATCCTAGTTTGTATTGCTCATTTGCTATTTGCTAATAAAACCCAGGAGAAAGAGATTATTCCCAAAATAAGACGATCATCAGCCACGGAGATGTGAATAGTAATTACAGGTAGAGTTCACCAGGAGGAATCAGGCTCCAGGTCCGTGCTTTTATTGTGTAATGATTACAGACTGTGAGTACGAGTGTGTGGGGCTGAGTTCAGAGGGAAGAGATTCATGTTCAACGCTTGTTTTACTGCATCTAACAGAAAAGCACTGTAGTAAAACTGAATCATGCCTATTATGGACATATTGTGAAAAGCGGAGTTTTCCCCACACATTTATTATTCTATCACACACACGCAACACACAACACACACACAACACACACACACTTTGTGATGGTGGTGCCCACACCCACAGAACAAACGCCCTGTCATTGTTCAAAGAGGCCATTATCACACCCACCCACCCACACACACACACCCACACACACACACACACACACACACACACGATCCTCAGTCAAAACAACAACAAAGGACCTAGTCTGATGATGTTGTGAAGCAGTGTGGGATCACGGGAGTTATAATACTTCTTGTCCCATATTCTCTTGGGTCCGTCACCCTGTGCATTTCGTTTCAGCGACAGAATGAGGCAAACGATAATGAATAAGCACGATTATTTGCGAGAAACAGGAAGTGTTAATCCTTTACAACGCACGACAAACAACGCACAACAAAGCTGACTATCCCAAAACGTGTAACACAACGCATGTTTGGCTTCACCATGAATACAACTGTGGATTTCTCTGGGGTTGAACATTGTTGGGCACATATTCGATAACGTACACAAGTCAACAAAATATATGACAGAGTTACATATTATATCTTTTAAAGTCCATATTGAGATATTAGAATATGAAATCAAAGCCAACACAACAGCTCGACTGATGGAAACGTTGAGGACACAACATGGCGTTGGGGCCGAGCATCTGTGCGACGCCGAGCGGCCTTCGCTGCACTTCAGTCTTTGTTGAGTCTGGGGGTGACGTCCAGGTACAGTGTGTTTAATCACCCGGGCCAACGCTAATGTTCCCCATCACTCCGCTCCCACAGAGGCGCTCCGAGGTCCTGTCCTAACACGCAGGTCCTCACTGACTTGGCAACCGGACGAGATTCTCCTCGGCTGGAAGTCACGTTCCCGTTAACACCCGGCGCTCCTCATCAGTCAGCAGGAGGCCGCCGCGGGGAGTCGGCTCACGGTGGCTTCGAGTCGCAACCTCGTGTTTCTTTCAAAAAACCCTTCCTCACCACGTCATGTCTACCCCCCACCCCCACCCCCACACACAGAAAAACCTCAAGTGTGTCCCAAACACACCCATGCACGCAAATGATTGGTTATCACCAGACGAGGCAGAATCCTGCACGGTCTTGTTCAAACAGCGTGACTGCAGGGAAGTCAGTCAAACACTCAGACAGGCGTTTGGCCGGAACAGCTCGCAGCGTCTGGAACACCAAACAAATCACAGATAACCCGAACGCCAGACGCAGAGTCCACATCACCAGTGGTTCATAGTCTGAGTCGGAGGATAAGACAACCACTGTCTCATTTTCACGGCCAAATAAGCCGACGCACCGAACCTTTGACCCGTCCTGGAATCAGCAAAACACACAGGGAGCGGAGGACTTTCTGCAGGGAGCTGATCCTGGAGGACTGAGACATTTTCTTTGTTTACTAAATTTAAATTTCAAGATATTTTTAACAGAATTCCTCACGTCTTAAATGTGACAGTGTTTTTTGGACGACTATCGGTGTTTCCAGGGGATATTTATATACACGAAAATAAAGTGATTATAATAAATTTTGGGAATATATGAGTCTATAAAAACAGAGAATATATATATATATACAAATATATTGATTATTCATTTATTAAATGTCAATTAGAAATATTTGACTTATGATCATATAATCATTTAGGCACAAAATATTTACTATTTTTTACTTAAATTCAAATGATCAGTTATTTCAACAGTTGTAGAATAATAATCTATATTGACTGGTTAATAAATCCACTTACTATTTTGGCAATAAATCATTTTGAACGAGCTATAACCGACATCAAAGAATAAAAACTGTTTATCACTGAACTGTGTTCCAAGCTTTAAAGTTTCCCAGATTCACATCCACGCAAAACACAAGCCTGCGTCCTCTCACTGTCCTGCAGGAAGACGTCAGGGACATTCATTCCCTCATATCAGCTGCTGTATTAGGCTTTAATGGATCGTCGGGGGGGGGGAGAGTTTGACGAGTGAAACGTCTGCAGGGCGAGCGTGCGTTTCATCAAGCCGAGCTGACAGAGAGCGAGGGGGGGTCAAACTCTGCTGCATGTTACTTTTTCACTTCCTATTTCCGGAGGGACGATTGGATTCGTCCCGGTGGGAGAGCGGAGCACGTGAGCCCATCGGGCCTCGACCCCGCGTGCCGGAGAGGAGCCCGCTCTCCTCAACATTACACAGAGTCGCAATTAGCCGTGGCTCGGTAGGTGGGATTGACAAAGTTGGGGCCTGGGCAGCTCGAGCACAGGTCTGATTCGCTTTCTAATAAATAAACATCCATCTGCTGAGGAGTGGCACGGGAAGAGGGCCGCCGCTCGCTCGCCACTCGCTCGCCTTTCTTCTGCCGCCATCTGTCCTCCGGCCCGGGCCGAGGAGTCGGAGGAGCCGAGCCAGCGCCTGGATCTTTTACTGCAGCCCTTATGCAACTCGACGGCCTGCCTGTCTGCGCGTCTGTTCCCCATTAACAGACTCTCCCTCACTCTGGTGCAGTGCAGCGCCGACGCCTCGCACACATGTGGATCTACTCAAACAGAGGCACTTGCTGCGTTTCATCCTCCGAGGAGAGAAGTGGGAGCATGTGCGTGTGTGTGTGTGTGTGTGTGTGTGTGTGTGTGTGTGTGTGTGTGTGTGTGTGTGTGTGGTGTGTGCGTGTTGATAAGTGTGTTCATTAAAAAGGACCCACAGTGATAAATCCTGCACAGTGAACGGGGATCAGACATCGAATATAGAACGAGGAGAGTGTTTCACAAGCCGTGAAGTCACGCACATCCAGACACGGAAGATAAAACAATCAACGCAGCGCTATGTAATTATCCCTGTACGACATAATGTAGTACACACAACCAACAGACACACAACCAACAGACACACAACTTACTTCACACCACCCGCCCCCCCCCCCAGTTACTGTTGCTTAGCTTTCAATGTGAGCAGAGCCGGTAAAATAAGTGGCCACCTTTGAAACCAATGCATTTCTGATTTCACACAAAAGTAAACAAAAGCAAACTTCTCATTTCCAGCCTTTCTTTGTATTCACGAAATAAATAAATAAATAACTGTCGCATGTCGATTTTAAAAGCTCATATCAATCATTTAAATTGTCAGGATATGAGCCTTTAACACACATGTCTGTATCAGTGTTTGCAGATATGGAAACGTCTATTTTCTTAATTCAAGTTCTATATATTTAGAGGCATTTGCTTTTCTTTTTATTGATAGTTCATTATAATAAAGTTTAAGGTTTAATATCAAACCTTAATTGCATTTCTTTGACCAGGGTTTGAAAACAAAATCTTAGGAATCTTTGCCAAATATATATCAGCCCTAATATTCACTAATATCGGCATCACCTTCGTCTGTATCTATATATAAAGATATATATCCAGATTTTCATTGTTACGGTTGCTAAGCTACGTATAACTGGAGAATCGCTGGAGACGGGTTTAGCAAACAAACTGTTTATTCAGTTTATCTAAATAACTTTTAAATCATAAAACTGAACCTGATCTCGGTAATAATTTGTTGGAGGAAACCTGAGGTTTTGCTGCTGGACTGTAAACCGAGAAGAAGTCTTCAGGAAACAATGACACTATTTGCTTTCATTCTCTTTTCCAAATGATTTCATCATCCAAACGTTTCTCCAGACGCGGCGGCCAAAACTCCGAAAATACAAAATCCAAGTTGTGATAAACAGGAATCGCTGTCCTAAAAAAAATAAAAGACCGAACGTCCAGTATCTGAGGCTCAGTTAAAAAGGTCAGTTTGTGTGACTCATTAGGTTGTGTTGAAGGTACGAGGATATCAGACACACAACTGTACACAAACACTGTCGATTTCATAACGTCTGCACAGTGACACACGATGGGGGGGGGGGGGGGGGAGCGGGTTTTCCCAGATTTCATACCTCACTACTTATGGTAAACTTTCCATGCGGTCAAATTTCCAGCTTTGCAGTCATTTGAGTCACTTCTTAATTCGGAGATATTTGCATTCTTATCGTTTTGTTTTTGCAGTTTTCTGTCTGCTCGGCGTTAGTAACGCACACCGGAGAACCTCCCGCTCTGTCCTCACACGGGTTCACTCAAACACTATCCAGACTCTCTCATACTCAGCCGCTCTGGATCATTTCAGGAGATCGTCAGAGTTCAGCGCACGTCTGAAAACAGCTTTTGCGTCTTTTAATTGCTCGCTGTGATATTATATTTACATTTCATTTCACACAACGAGGCTCCAGCGCACACGGCCCCTGTAACCCAACGTGTCCTAAGCAACATTTTCATTTCCTCCGGTGGGAATAAATATGAAATTGACTCCAGATAAGCATCAACTCTCCAGTGAGCGTGTTGCCGTGATGGTGCATCCATTGACAACCTTTGACTCGTCCGTGTTATCTCTTTCCCCGGCCGTCTCTCCCCTCCAGCAGAGCCCCACACACACACACACACACAATCTAAAAGATGAAATCAGAGACGCCTAAATGGTCCATCTGACACGTGCGCACACACACACACAGAAACGCACACACCACACACACACACACACAAACGCACACATGCCACAAAGTCAGAAACTCACTCAGGAACAAACAAGCTCACAGGAAACACTGTTAACTCATTTTTTGGTGAAGCAGACTTTGCATTCCTGTGCAAGGTTTGTTTCAACATGCAGCGAAGTTTGCCCAAGAAAAATATCACCGCCTCATTTTCCTCAACTCAACAACAAGTGGATCCAGTCGAACCTTTCCTTCCCAGCCGAATCCATGAATTGAAGCTGGGACAATTATTTTAAAGTTTTAAGTTAGAGCTGCATGTGGAAGAATTTGGAGGAATTAGAAAGTAAAAAGCTGAACTTTCATAGTTTTGAGGTTCTACTTCAGGGAAAATGTGCAACTGACCCTCAACTCCCTGCAAATATTTACACTGCACCCAGATGACACACGCCGCCGTCACAGTGTCGTCACGGAGAGGGAAACAAACACACAACACGCTCGAGCTGCCTCTTCAAGGAGAGAAACCACGTCTCTGTCCTCTTAACACCCGAAGAACTAAAAACACATCCAGGGTCGACACCGAATCCAGCTCCAGGGCGATCGGAGCGACTGCAGGAGGAAAACGCTCCACTCACCGGCAGCTGGTCGCTCTCTCTCTCTCTCTCTCTCTCTCTCTCTCTCCCCTGTCCTCTCGCTGCTCTGTCAAGTGTGCCGACTGCTGACTCCGGCAACATTGGCCGGACTGTGACGCAACCAGCCTTTCCTAACCATAGCTCCGGGGCAGGAGAAGGAGAGACAGACAGGAAGGCAGTGAGCAAGACCAAAAAAGGAGGAAGTGAGAGGAAAAAAAAAGAAACTGCTCAATTTTCGAACTTCCACCGAATGCTGATTTGGGGTAAATCACAAAAAAATAAAATAATATGACATGGAAATTGATTATTTGTAAACCGCTAACAATTTGGTGCGAGTAACACGGAAAGGAGAGAAGCCCGGTGGGTGCCAGTGGGTACGCCGGTCTGTTGATATGAGAAGCAGATGTGAAATATGCAGACACAGGAGGAAAACGCAGACGCTAAGTGTTGGTCTGCACAGATGTGGACGTGCGCTGCCTCGGAGAGAAGCTCTGCACGAGAAACACAGCGAGAGCAGGCGCCCGACGGTCTGCTCCAATTCAGCCAAACCACACTGTACACAATCATACATCATTCTTCTGAGTGCGTCTGGTTTTCTTGTTTTCAGCGAGATTCGTGAATTATTCTCAGTGAAACGTCACAAAATGCCGTCATCGGACATCTGTGTTCTCTCCCTGACACGGACCGCATCATTCCACCAAGTTTCATGGCACCGACCTGTAGTTTTTTGTGTATTACTGCCAACTCGCTAACAGACGGACCATAAAACATAACCTCTTCAGCGGAGGAACCCAGTTATCAAAGATGATCGAGGAAAATCGAGTAATCAATCATTTGACATTTACGTCGTCTCGAATCGGAGAACGTGCTTTTGTTCTTGTCAAATCAATCAGTGCCTTTGGGTTTCGAACCATCTGTTGAATTAAAGAACACATCGAGTGACGTCACCTTATCGATTAATCAATAATAACAAAACCGATGAGACCGTTCCATCGAATGAAATCCTCATCACACTTTCTCCAGCTCCAGTCTAGGACATTGTTTACTCACCATAGGAAAACTCTGCTTCCCTAGAACGGCCGCCACGGTGAGTTTCAGTAGAAGAACCGATCAATAGCTCAAAGGTCCAACAGACGGCAGGTGGGGAAAGTTTTAGTCCCGGTGTGAAATCGAACTCTTCCAATGAGCTTGTGTGTGCGTGTCCGTCTGTGTGTGTGTGTCAAGTTTGTAGAATAGTCCCGAGCCTCAGGGGGGAAACTCTGGAGGAGTTAATGTGACAGACGCTGGGATTGAAAGAACGCGACCGAGGCGGAGAGGCTCGCTGTGTTTACTACGAGGAAGAAAACACACACACACACACACTCAACCCCGCCCATCTGCCGTGCTCGATCACCCCCGCAAGCTCACACACATCCTGGCTGACTCATGTAAACTCCCACTGAAACTGATCTCTACTGGGAATTAGCAAAGTTTTCCATTTGTGACGGAGCGACAGCGCTCTCACCTCAAAGTCGCTCTTCTTTTTACGTTTGTTTCTAAAAAAAGTCCTGCTTGACTTTGCACTTCACTTGAACTCTGAGGAAGAGGAGGTCAGATGAAACAAGGGAGGTCGGCTGAGACCTGCCCCCTGGTACCAACTCTGCAGAACGTCCCGATGTGAGCGCACAGCAGGAAGTCCTCTGCAGGATTCTAACACATGACAGACGTGAGTTTGCCTGCAGGGTTCTAAGCAGCCGTTTAGTTGGCTCGTAGGGAAGGGCTGGCTTTGATCCGCTCTAAGGGATTATCATGAAACGATTCTTCATTAAAATGACGATAACTTCCCGAGCAGATGACGGATAACGAAGGAAAACACTTTGCTAGCCAATTAGCCAATCAGCATTCTTTTTATACTTCCTACCGAGCGACCCAAGACGATCATGGGACAAGAAATGTTGACAACAACTTCCCATGATCCCACGCTGCCTCACAACGTCAAACTAGTTCTGATGTTATTGTTTTGATTGAGAGACACCCCCTAGTGGCCAAAGTTCTAAAAACAGAATAATTCAAAATTACCCAATTTTCTACTGAGGAGTCGAAACAATTAGTAGATTATGACGATGTAGTAATTATCAGTGTCCAGGTCTTAGTGCTCAAACCCCACCTCTCCTCGTCCTGTGTCTTCAAAACAAGGCGATCTGTTGAATCCATGTCCGCCGCCCCCACCCCCCCCTGCTGTCCTCCTGATTTAGGGGCGGCTATTTTTAAAAAGAGTGGGACAGCAGTGATGCAATTACCCCGAAGGATTAGACCCCAGTGGTGTCGGCCATTGTTGGGGCCTGAACACGAGTGACCCTCTCGTGATTCCTGACCTTGGCATTAACCCCTCCGCGACCATAAACCCCCCGAATTCTTTCAAGTCAGGTTCAACAAAGGGGGGAAACACAAAGGGGAAGTATGAAGATGAGAAGGACGAGCAAGTCTCTGTGAGAAAAAAGGAAAACAAATATTTTACCCCCCCCCCCGATGCCGCTGGAAGTTCCAGTTCCGTGGCTGGTTTCAGTTTGGAGTCATTCAGAAAGCGAGCGCTGCTGCTGCTGCTGCTGCTGCACACGCTTCCACAGCCGTGATGACTGGAGACCCCCCCCCCCCCTTTTCAGAGACGTTATTATCGCCTCTCTAACCACGACCGCCGCTCTCAGGGCGTTTCATTAAGCAGCAGCGGCTGTTGACATTTTTTCTGAAAAACACACTCGCAGCAAACCAACAATTAGTGAGGTCTGCCGCGAGGAGGCCGTTCGCATGCGAGGGGATTTCAGCGGGGGGTGTTTTCTCAGCCCGTCTCCTCACCGGGGGCCGACTCTTAAGTCTTTGAACCCTGAGTGTACTGGGGGGGGGGGGGGGGGGACCCGTGTGAGGCCGTTTCTATTGGAGCGTCGGTCAGGTACCCTCTTCCTGTTATTCCCCTGTCTGCCGCGAGGGGGGGGGGGGGGGGGGGAAATTGGCGTCACTGGTACCCCCCCACTTACCAGTGTTTGTACTTCCCTGACAAGACTTTCTATGGACGGACACTCATGCGTCAGGGTCCAGCTTGTTTGTTATTGCTGGATGTCCGTCAGACGGACGTCAGCGGTGTCATTACATCACTGCCTTCAGTCGGTGATCTTTACATTATGAAGTGAGTCTCACAACAAAGCATAACAGGTACCGGAGCGTTCAAAAAATATATATATATAACCGAGGAATAGATGAAATTATTATTAATGCGGATAAATCCCTTTCAATCCGACACACTGGACACACTGCGCCACCGCCAAGGATTTAGTGGTTTATTTGTCCACTGGTTGGATTGTTTGTTTGTTCGTCAGCAGGAGTTTGCACCAAACTACAGAAGTGATGTCCACAGAACTCGGTAGAAGAATAAGAATAAAAGAACTCATTAAACTTCAGTGCAGCTTCTGACCAAGAGGAAGGATCCAGGTGTTTTTTTTATCACTTTTTGACATTTTCACCGATTTCCCGAGGGTTTAATTTATGGAGCTTCGTGGAAAAAATGTATCTGGCACATTTAGAGGACCGATATCTCTGAGTGTGTGTAATCCAATCAATTCTATTCAGTTTTATTTGTATGGTGACAAATCACAACATACATCATCTCAAGATAATTTACATAATAAGACTCTACAGTATTATAGTAGAGTTCCCACAAGGAGCGAACGCTGTGAGTGACTAAGAGAATGACGATTCAATGTTGTGACAGCTAAGCTCCTTTCCACTGGTCAACAAACCAACATCTGGCTCTTGTCTGCAACAGATGGAATCATCAAACTCATAATCGGTTCTGGCTCTGATCCGCATCAATGGAAACACGACACCCAGGTGAACACGCTAATTTCTTCTTCACTTTAGAAGTCTAGACGCTGATGCTGCAAATTTAAAGGCCCAACGTTGCGACATGAAATTAACTAACGGGCGTTGGTGCGTAAAAAAAAAAGCCCTGAATCGTTTGTGCAACAGCGATTTTTTTTTTCTTCTTTGTGTGGTGCAAGACGCAACAACAGTCATGTCATCAGAGTCAACTTTCTCTGGAAAAAGATCCGTTTCCATTTCCGTGAAGCGACCGTGCGCTGACGGGACGGCGAAGTGAGTAACGGTCTCGGACTCGTCGGCTTCTCTTCTCCTCGCAGGACTGGAAAAGTACAGCCGGTGGCGGATGGAAGCAGTTGATTGGTTTGCAGCAGATTAAGACGTGTGTCTGCACAAGAGGGAGATCCGAGCCTGTCGTAGCCTGCTGGGGGGGGGGGGGGCCCACTGGGGAAACATGTCCGCTGCAGCCACTGCAAATCTTTCCCAAGCTGAGCAGCGCGGCGTGTTGTGTTACATGCAGCAAATCAGAAACATGTAGAATCAGGGACGGAGGCTCGTTCTTAGGCAACACCGATGATGAATTCTAGTGTCGTTTTTTTAAAATGATTTACAAGCCGTCTCATTAAAAGGGTGGTGACAGGTTCCTCATCACGATTACTACATCCCCAACGATGAGGTGAACACAAAGAGCGCGAGGAAGGGCCCGTCGGTCTGCAGCCAATTGCATTTCAGCAACACGGGTGTAATCAAAGAACAACAGCACTGGCATGTTTCCCATTTCTTAGATTTAAAAACAAAACTATATTTATGACTTCAGGGTTGTTTACAGTGTGACACAACGAAACGAGAGGAAAGCGGGAAAAATCCACAATGAAACAAATATGTGACGCGACGTATTAAAACATCGATTTCGGCTTCAGCCCTTTTCACCAAAGACTCTCGAATCTCTACGTCTTTCCAAGTTGATGTATTGTTTTTAAAATTTTGTTCAGTTTTTCATCTGCGGTGTTTTCGAACACGCCCCCACCTGTATTATCACATTGGCTCATTCGGGGGCTGGCCTGGAAAAACTCAGAACAAAGTCTAGTGGGTCAAACCACAGAGTGTGAATGTGTTTGTCTGCGAATGTGAAGCAGGGACAGCAAGAAACACACACACACACACACACACACAGACACACACACACACACACCCTTCCTTCCTTTAACAAACACATTAACACCGGAGTGTGTCGACAGTCAGCTTCTTGTTGGAAAGCGATGAGGTCACTTTCCCCCTCATCTCCCCTCGCGTCCACACGGCTCCACAGTCATCGCAGCCCTGCAGACCACCGCCACCTCCATTAGTGGGTTTACATTACGGCTCAAAGTAAACTTTCCAAGGAGTTCACAGTCAGAGCTGAGGTCGCAACCTTCTGCCAGAAAACCAGTTCAAAGACTCAACAGTCAATCAGGTTAAAGAGGGAAATACACAAACCGATGGACAGAAGATATTTTTGCTTTTTACTCAGGATTCATTGCACTTTCTTTTGTGAATATATACGAGCTGGTATCGGAAATGTTTTAATATCTGCATCAGCCCCTAAAAATTCATATTGTTCGGGCTCTAGTGGAAACAGTCGGGTTTCTGTCTAAGGTCTCGTAGCTTGATATAAAGCTTGTTGTGATTTGACGTTATAATAATAATCTTTATTTACACAGAACCTTTTTATACTTAAAATGCAGCTTCACAATAAAACCAAGGACATGAAATAAGAAGTAAGATCAATAAGAGCAAGTTGGCAATGAAACAGAGACTTGGGGGCAAAAGCATGAAACTAGTAAAAGGTATAAAAAAGAAAATTAAAATAAAGACAAAAGCAGAAGTAGCTCGTCTGATGTGTGGTGGGAGTTTGTTCCAACGTATAAACTCAACTTTTTGGCCTCTTCCAGAGTGAGGTACGGTCTTAAATTCTCAAATGCATGTGTGACGTTGTTGTACATTGTTATACAAATACAATTGAGGCGGAGAGGTTGGTTTAAACACTTCCACAGTCCGTAACAGCACAGTGCTGCCACCTCGCAGGAGAAGTCAACGCCTGCAGGCTGAAGGATGAACTACCTTCGTGTAACGGCACGACAGCCGGGACTCACTCCAGCTCAGCCGGGACTCACTCCAGCTCTGCCGGGAAACGTCACCTCCACCTTCTACCCGACAGGAAACAGGCATCCGGCCAAATACAAGTGTTTACTTAGCGGCTCCTCGTCAGCTCAGTGCGATCGATACAGAAATCGACTGAAGCTAAAGGTCGAACGATTCAAACACCGGTAATGAGGTGATTCCGTGTGAGTTTGACTGCGTCTGACTAACAGACTGATCTGATATTAATTCCTCTTAAACATCAGCAAAGGATTAGTCATGTACATGTGACGGAATGGGGACAAAAGAGAGGGAGGAGAATAAGAAGAGATTGAACGCCAAAGGAAAACACAAATGGGAGAAAGATCAATGAGTGCATGACCCACAGGCCCGGTTCCAGGATCTGTGTGATGACAATAAGTCACACTCTCCACGTGCATCAGGATTTATGAGCAGAGTCAGTTTCCATTGCACACAAGTATCTCCGGGCTCGGCCTGGCGTTTTTTTTCCTCCATTTCCCATTTTTAACGGCAGGTTTAGAGTTAACGCACTCACGCTCCGGATTCGTAACGCACGAATTCTACATGTGCATGAAAGCATTTGGATGGAAACGCACACTCACTGCAGGAGACATCCCGAGAGTCGGAGCCAGAACGCAGAGTCTCATCCTTTCCGTTTCTGTCAAACCCCGACTCTCTCTCTCTCGCTCTCTCTCTCTCTCTCTCCACATTACCCCTGCGCCTCCAGCTGTTTGGGGCTGGGAGAGGCCCGTTGCCACGGCGACCCACACCTTTACCAAACGTCTTGTCTGGTCCTGTCTTGTCGGAGCCGAGAGACGCAGGGAGGGAGGGGAGGGGAGGGAGATGAAGGAGACGGGGACAGAAGGGAAGAGGCTGCGTGGGGGGGGAAGCGATCGGGGAAGAATAGGACGCAAGCTCAGACTAGCCGCCGAGTGCTAACCAGCGTGATCCGACATCTATCCCGACCAACTCAGCCAAGAACTAACCCTTGGATTGAACATCATTTTCCAGTCGGACGCCTGCAGGCTTACGTTCAAATCCCAGCGACTCCAGGAAACCACAGTTCACCAGAGAGCCCAGTTGGACGCACGTGTGTCTACAAAGCCTCCTGGAAGCCATCGAGTGCTGTTGTGCAACGCGGTGACAGCGCCCGAAGCACAGCGGGCGACACCTGGTGCGGTTCCAGTAAACTCTGTTGCAGCCGTGCTGCGAATGGAAGAGACGCAGCCGCCGTCGGGAGCTGATCTGTGGAGGCAGGAGGCCGATGGCTGCGCCGGCCCGGGTGGGAATAAAAGGGTTTAAACGAGGAGCAGGACCAGGCCTTCGATTCTCTCTCTCTCCGTCTGCCTGTGCTCGGGTCTGTTCTGTGTCCCGGTGCCAAAGCCGCCGGGATATCAAAGAGACTATTCAGAGGAAAACTCCTAAAACGAAATATAAACATTTTATGCTTTTTCTCAGTAAAAATTCCTTCTTTGATGCGTCTAAGTGGGCGAAGGGGGCGAAAGTCAGGGGATATATATATTTATGTTCCTTTCCTTCCTTGGAAAAGTGAGAGAGCGAGGCCTGAGGGTCACGGACGTCACTGACATTGCCCCCTGCTGTTTGAAGCTCGTCACAGGCGTCATCTTCAGAACTACTGAGCAACAGCCAACAAGAAACATGCCGTCACAAACGATTGCACTACTCAGTAAATCAGATTACGCTTTATAGCCGGGGGAAGGGCCAACACCAACATGAGTCACCCGTCTCACTCTTCAAACTTTGCTCCATAAAAGAGCTAAAAATACCAGAAATATTGGGAATTGTGACATTTCAGGATGTCCTGCTCTTTTACCAGAACACAAAAAAGGAGTCACTGACAGATTCGGCTTCACTAAACGTAAGAATGCATCCAAAAAGTATTCAGTCGCTCTTCTAACATTAAATCATGTGGAGTGAAAGTGTCTCAAAGTGAACTGAACTAATTACAAATATAAAACGCCGTGTCTGAAGTTTGACCTTGAAAATACGTCCTTCCTTTCACTGACTCGCCGTAAAACGTTTAAAGCTGCTGCGACAACAGCGGAACAGACAAGTACCTGTTGCTCTCGCTCGGCACGACGTCATGCAGGTCACCGGTGTCTTTGTTTTTTACGGCCCGAAACTTGAAATGTTTTGATTGACTCCCGGCGCTCTGGCCGTCGGCGGCGGCGTCGCAGCAGGCGATCGTTTTCAGGAAAAAGCTCTAAAAAAAACCAACGGCGAGTCCAAAGCTGACGGATAAATCACAGCGTCGGAGCTTTCGACAGCCGACACAGGATTCGTACCTCGACTTGTTGTTGCAGATAGAAAAAAGCACTTAGTCACTGGAGTTTTTCTGTTGCATGTTTCAGGTCCAGCCACAAAAAAAGGGCTCATGGAAAAAGTTGGGGACCCGCCGGTGATTGAGATCGGAGATTAAAAAGAGCTGCGATTACACTGGGATAATTATGTTTAGTCACGCAAATGTTTGTTTATTTATCGGGTTTATTCGCTGAAGGGTCCAAATGTAATCGTTGTTTGATTCGATCCTTTACCGCTGAGAAGGTGAGTGATCCTCTGGTCCTTTGTCCGTCGTCCCCTAATCCCCTTCCATAACAACATCAACCCTGACCCCCGACCGAGGAGACAGGTGGACCTGCTTTGTCCCCCCTCCCCTCCCCCCCGCCTGTACCACAGCACGTCATATAAACACAAATAAACACTTTTAAACACGGCACATAAACTCGCCTTTTTTTCTCGTTAAACAGTTCAACAAACAAATCTTGTAGAGGAGGGACCGTGCGATGCCGGCGGGGCCAAACACTCCCGAGTGTTTCAGGAAAAGAGGGAATGGGAGAGTCAATAAAGTGAGGAGCCGGGAGAGAGAGAGGCAGCCGGGAGACTCTCAGGTTAAGCTCTTCGGCTCTCTCCTCTTCCCTCACTTTATTATTCTCGGTTGCCATGGAGAACCAATCTATATATAACCATCTCCCTCTGTCTTTGCGTGCCGTCTGAATTCACCAATCTTTTCTCTGCCCCCTTCTTGCATTTCCATTGTTTCCACAGAGGAGACAGCAGGGGGGGGGGGGGGGGACGACGTCTCGGTTCAAAGGGGAAAAATCCGTCTAATGCCCCGGCTCCCGTGGCAGAGCTGAGCCGACGAACCAAAACAACCTCCGGCCCAGACACTCTGTCGGGTTCCCTCGGTCCTTCTGGGCAGAAACCAGCGGCTTCAAAGTAATAACTCATCTCACAGTCTGGTGGCCAGACACAGAGTCCAGACACTGGACACCCTTTTAACACCTCCGAGCCCGAGCCGCTCCGCTTCCCCGGCACTGTGCTGTAATGCAACACAGGTCAGAAGCTTAAGAGGAGTTCCAGGGACAGAGACGACATCCAGACTATTATTAAAACTTACAGACCAGCCCCGTCCCTGCTAACGCGCCTGAAAACACATACCACATGTTTGGGTATAAAGGGTGTGTGTGTGTGTGTGTGTGTGTGTGTGTGTGTGTGTGTGTGTGTGTGTGTGTGTGTGTGTGTGTGGTGTGTGTGTGTGTGTGTGTGTGTGTGTGTGTGTGTGTGTGTGTGTGTGTGTGTGTGTGTGTGTGTGTGTGTGTGTGTGTGTGTGTGTGTGTGTGTGTGTGTGTGTGTGTGTGTGTGTGTGGTGTGTGTGATATAATATCAGGAAGCAGATTGTCTTCTCTATGGTTTGTTGCTTACTCACAGAAAATACTACAACGATTAAAAGTGAGACGTGGGATTTCTTTTCTTGGACCAAACTCCGAGCGTTTGCAGCGATTTGCCTTCACCGCTGGAAGTCGAGTCGCGACTGGTGCGAACCAAACAGGAAGCGAGACAACCTCCATTTACACCCGTCCATCAAGCAACACAGCTGTTTTCAAACTAGAACCGGGCCAGAGTTTTAGCTGCTTGAAAACTCCAGAGTAGTGTGGACACCAAGTGGAAATGTAGCCACGGTCAACGGGCGTCTGCGTCTTCTATTAAAAGACGTTTCATTCTCAGTTCCTGATTGAATGATGGTAAAAAGCCTTGTTTTTTAAAGAAGTCCTCGTGGGGTGAGAGCAGAGTTAGAGAAGCCGGAGACATAATGTTACACAACAAGTCTGTTGTGCTGTTATAAAAGCATCTGCAGGTTAATGTTTGGTGGAGATTAGGCACAAAAACAACTCGGCTCGAGTTCAGGAAAGTTCACGGTTTGGTTTTAAAGCAAGTGCTCGTTAAAGTCGGGGAAACCTCGCGGTGGTTGAAAATGGCTGTTTTGGTAACTTCAGAGGGGCTTCGTCATCTCGGTCAGAACAAACCAGCGCTGACCGTCGAGAGGAAGTGGGACACAAAGTGTTCTCTCGTGTCTCATCCCCTCCGACCTCGTCTTTCTGCGGAGTTTATCGTCCTCGGAGCAGCGTCACACGCTTCAGGACAACGCTCATAATCCCTACAGATTACAAGCAACGTGTGGAGTTTACTGCAGAACAGGAGACCCAGAATCTGATCGGCCCCTGAAGTCTCCTTGTCCTGTCATGCTTTTTTGAAGAATTTTCCAAATATATTATGTAATGTGTGGCGACAGAGCGAACAGTAAACGAGGACAGACTTGAACGTGCACCTCACTGTATCAGGAACTGTGCATGGATGTAATAATTGGCCCCTCTGTGTAAATTATGCCCCTTAATGGCCCCTGATTTTGAAATGTCCCAGATCTGCCACTGCCTTTAAGTGAGCTTTTAAATGTTTTATTTGATATTAAGAAAATATATGATGTAAAAACACACAGGACACAAAGACAAGTCCGTCCCTGTCACAGAGCGTCCTTCAGGTTCTTACCTTAGTGGCCCTCCGGCGCTCGGGACACTCAGGGTGCTGGCACGCCACCCAGTCCTCCTCCTGGACGGGCTTGTCATCTGAAACACAACACACAAGTCAATTTGACATCGCTCTTCATCAGCGGACACCGAACCAGCCACCCAGCCAGCTGCACACCCATTAACACACCTTTCTTGGTAAAGCTGTAAAAACATAACGTAGACACCGAGACTGGAGCCGGTGCCTGTGTTTACACAAGCACGAGCGAACCAGAGGGAGGAGTGCGAGCACATGAAACACTCTCACAGTAATAGAGACCAAAGCAGCCATGTCATGAAGAGAAGTTCGCTTAGAGAGATTTCTCGTAGGAAAGGTAAACAGAGGGAAGAGGGTGGGGTGTGTTGTTGGGCGGAGATCAGAGAGGAATGAGTCAAGAGACAGGAAGAGAAATTGGGCAAATGAGAGGAAGCCCCCCAATCTGGGTTCGGTACGAAAGTGCTCTCATCGCGGCCGCGCTCGCTCGACTCCACAATAACAAATCACCGTTGTCAAATAAAAGCCCCGAAATCTACTCGACTGGCCGGCCGATGCTACTTTCAGGGTTTGATAAAAGGGAGTGTTTACGTTTCCATCTCCTACGTGTACACACACGATAAAGATATCATAACATAAAGCCCGAGCGCACCAATATTTATGTGTGCGTCTAATGGGAAAAACAGAGAATGCACGTGCGGGACGGAGAGAAAGTCAGAGCAGGGAAGGAGAAGCAGAAAGAGCCCGAGGGGGGGGGGGTGGACATATGGCAGAGGTGCTTGTTGCAAAAACGTCTCCGGTTTCCGGGCACGACTCGACTTTGTAGTGAACCCTTCCCGAAAGCTCAGATAACCTGCTCAGTGTAATGTCCCCTCTCCCTATTTGGACAAGCCATTAATGAAATATCATTACTGGATCATCAGGAGCAGGAGGCCGGCCGGCCGGCCGGCCGGGCGCCGCTGGACGATGAAGTCACTCCCGTGGCCCCGACTTTAAAAAGGCCAACTTCAAAACAATAATTTGTCACAGCGCGAAATGGCCGAGGGCCGCCTGGAGCCGGTGAACAGACACAAGTCACCTTGAGTCATCCGCTTGGCTACAGCTACACACGCAGGTCAGAGGGGGGGGGGGGGGGGGGGGGGTAGAGAAGAGCCGACCTGTCCACAGAGGATTTACAGCTTAGAGGAGACACACGATGCTTTTACAGCTTTTCTTTCTTCTCGTGAGTCTTTTCTGTGATTGTCAAAGCTGTGCAAAGTTAAAAAAGAGTTGATGTCATGTTGCATGATGTACGTCCTTTAGTGGATCATCTGCCCGACGCCCTGACAAAGCCAGGTAAAGGCCGGGGGGGGGTGAAGACGAAGCGTTTGACCCATCACAACAGAGTGGGGCCAGGGGGCCAATCAGAGCCTTATCAGCAAGCGGCCTTAAAGAGACTACACTACACTAAAGGCAGGTTCATGCTTCTGCGTCAAAGCTTCATCGTAGGTGTGCACGTAGAGTTCCTGTGCTGGTGTTGAGTGTTTTCCAGGTTCTAGTGTTTCTGTTTACTTCAGACTAATGGCGAGTGGCAAGCGGCTCGTCGTCCGTGTTCGCGATGCTACCAAGCGGGCCAGGCTACGGCGTAGCTTCGACGCAGGAGCGTGAATTGGGCTTAAAAAGGAGCCAAAAGTGTTTCAGACAGACATCAGAGCATTTAAACCTTTTCAAGTAATAAACCAAATTTAAAATATGAACATCATACGTCTCCTTTAATTCTAATATAAGCATGCTAACATTCAGAGGGTGACCGAGTGTTGTTTACCAGCTTTCGACTGATGGAAATATCGTAACATTCTGATCACAGTCATGCGAGTTCATTCTGCAGTGGGAATGAACCGAATGTACTGAATCCAATGATTGCGCTGACATTTCACCGAAACAATAAATTCAAAAGATCACCAAAGTCAAGAGGATTCATCTGGGAACCGTAAGATGTTCGTACAAAAAAGAAATGTTGTGCCAATTTGTCCTGTGAATGTTTGGATATTTCGGAGAATAAGTAAAAACTGTGGAGCTGCTGTTGGAACTGAAAACAGACTAATAAAAGCCAGTAACCTTAAACTGACTCTGAGAGGAACTGTCCGTGAATCACCGTCAAGTCAGGAGGATTCATCCTTTGGCAACAGCGAATGTCTCGATGAAAATTCATGCTGATCCCCCCGTCCAGGTTGTTCAGGTTCAGTCTGGACCAAAGCGATGAACCGACCAATCAGCGCCGCCAAACCCAATGCCACATGCCTCCTCGAATGCCTTTCTACAATCCCACTGCGGTGGAATGTATTTTGTCCAAACTTACATCACCTTCCGGGAAACAAGAAAAAAAAGAAAAAGAAAGTGTCTCCTGTGTCTCCGCTGTGCTGGGAGCCGGCCGAGACGCGCTCTCAGCTCTGGATGTGGCCTCGGCCAGCGAGCCTCCGGCTAACGGCTCCCTCGGGGGTGCACCAGCAGCAGGCCGCTCAGCGAGCCTCCAGCTTTTTATGGAGCGCTTCCCCCAAATAACTTTCTCTGCCACAGCGAGACTTCACGGCTTTCCAACGGACAGACGTTACTCATCGGCCTGGTGTCGGCTCTGATCAGGGGGGGGGGGGAGCAGAGACAATCAAAAACAATCTAAACCCTTTATAAGGTCAGGTAAGAGGCAATGAGGCTCTACAGTGCAGTTTAGTGTCTTTCAGCTCATTGTTTTGGTTTCATAACTTCACTGGTGTGGGCCAGTGTCACCACTGGAACCAGCATCAAGTAATTTACTATATCCACCGTCTGCAAACAGAGCAAAGTTGGTTTTATTGTTTGCTACTAACTTAGCCATATTCATTTAAAATCCGATATCGTATTAATGTTGTAGCTACAATTTGTTTCTGCTGTCCCCCAAATGGTAAAAAGAAATTCAGTATTTCAAGTAAACAACTTAAAACTTTAAGTTTCGATTTGAATCGATCCACTGGCATCTTACTAAGAAATGTATTGTTCAAGCAATATCGGTAAAACTAAAAATATTGGAAGACACAAAGTTGAGACTGTAGTTTGAGTTTGTTCAATTAGTTTGTTTTTGACGGTCAGATTCATTTACAGATGTATTGTTTTCACAATTGCCTATTTTTGTCTTTATTTACGTGTTTTTCTCCATAAATTAGTTCTTCTTAAAAACAAATAAAGGTTTTTCTTTGTGCTAATGACAGTGAAGCCACCGCAAATGAACGTGGTTCTATTGGTTGTTACATGTTACGTCTCATTCATTTAAAGTGACTGAGCCTCAAACTCACTCTGTCCCCGTCTGCCCTGAACTCCAGCCTCTCCTTATTATATCTCAGCCTGACCACCATGTGAATTTTATTATAAATCATCATTCTGCTGAACCTCCATCTTCTCTCCTACTTGCTCACATCTTGCTGACTCTCCCGGTTTCTCTCTCTCTCTCTCTCTCGCTCTCTCTCTCTCTGATGAACTGGAATCCCTGAACTCAGCACTGCTGATTAAGCCAAAAAGCAAACACAAGCACGAACTATACACGAACACACGTGACAGCAGACAATGAGCTCGCACACTAAAGAGACAGTGCAGCATCCACCTCTACGCGGCTCTTTGCTGGCTCGCTCGCCGCAGAGAGACTCTGCCCGGGGCAAAGACCCATTAGACTCAGCAGTGGGGGGGCAGGTTGGAAATGATGCACACTGGAACACGCCAAGTTCTCCCACTCGTCAACCTCCACATCCTCCGCTTGTGACCATGAAGCAGCTCGGAGCGCGGTTCTTTATATATAAAGAAGTTCTGGTGCTGAAATATTGATCATTTTGAGGAGTGGAAAAGAAATCCATCAACTCAGTTTGGTCTTGTATCAATGCAATACACACATGTACGGTGCGTTTCAAAGTAAGATTTCCAAATGCATTTATATGAAAACAACAAACAATTATTTTTGGACACAAGCTGACGAATATTTCCGATATGCGACGACATAAGAGTTCATGCTCCTCATCTCCTCTCACACCGGCTCCTCCCTCGGGACGTGGAGATCACCAGGTTACACAGGGAGAGGCTAAGCCGTGTGCACGTTTAGCCGTGTGCACGTTTAGCCGTGTGCACGTTTAGCCGTGAGCCTTACACACGTTTTTTTTTACGAGGAATGTTAAGAATCCTTCGCTCTGTGGTCCGAGCACGAGGGCTCGAAGATTATTCTTGTTGTTTGCCGAGGCCCGGACTCCTCTCTTCATTTTCGCATCATGTTTGTGAGAGCCTCTTCATCCTCCGCACCCCCCCCAACACACACACACACGCTTCCATATGTAATGTACCACGCTCCTTCCTTGCCAGGAGATGGTTATAATAAAAGGACTTCAAGGCAGATGGCAGGCAGGCAGATGGCGTTCGGTCAGGGATAGTTGGCGAGGAGGTTGCTATATCAGCACACGCAGAGAGGCAGAGAAGTTAGAGCGGTCGATTAATGTACATACAAACCTAATGTACAAATACAAACTACTTATGATATATATTCAACATTACTTTTCAAAAAACGTAGCAAGGAAACTTAAAGAGTTGAGTTCAAGGAACAAAGAACCGAACGTTTACGACAGTTTTCCTCTGCAGGTGAATAAGTCGGTGAGCAGACGAGAGAAAACACGCTCAGGTCGTCGCAGCTGGTTCCAATGCGGAGGGTTCAGAGGCAGCAGCCAGGACACAGCCCTCGTGCTTATAATGTTGTTTTACCCCCACAGCGGTGAAATCACACACATGTGCATCACAACCCCCCCCCCCCCCCCCTCGTCCATCGTTCCCACTCCACTGCCACATCTGAGCACACGCCCAAGGTCTCCATGTTTCAAAACTGTGGAAACTGTTCCAGAGGCAAACGGAGGAGCCGTCCAATGTTTTCGATTCACACGATATAAAAAAAACTAATAATATCTGATTTACTACGACTGATTGTGGAATAACTTGTGCTTTTAAGTGTTACGACACAAGAAACGCCGAAAACCTAATCCCCGGTCTCCATCTTTAAGAGGGGGCAGGAGGGGATTACCGCATAACTGGAATATTTTTAGGGCATTTATGTCAGAAAGTAATGGAATTGGTGCAAAGTGCGAGTTATTATTATAGAATGGTGCGGTGCCCTTCTGGGTTCTCAGGCCATTCTTTTTATGGGCTTCGCTGGTTCCAAGTAACACTGAGTCCTGTTCTGTTCTGTTACTGGAACTCAGGGCTGAGAATAACCCGGGGGATGCCACTGTGTACTTGTACACTCAGGATCATTTGGACATTGGATGCAATGTAAAGCGGGAATATGGTGACTTATGACCTGAAATGTGCCAGAACTCAAATTAGAACTCAAATAACAAACTTTGTTTATGCCGAACTTCCTGACATTATCCGGAGGGATACAAATATCTCAGGGTGAAGAAGAGGAGGAGGAGCCATGCGCGTGGAAGACTTGGCCGAAGATGTCAACTTCGAAACACGATGAGATTCAAGAGCTTTTGGTGATACAGGCCAACACTGGTGCACATGTGCTCACCTGAAAGTCCAGACCCTGCTTGGACCTTCTCTGTAGTTCACATCTAAGAATGGCTTTAGAGTTCCAGCCGCTATCGAGCACTGTTCTTATCTATTCTAAATTCACGTTCAAGGGTCAAGTCCCTCTCCAGTGCCGGTGTCCGTTTGGTCCGCTCGGGGCTTTATTACATTTCTGCCAATAGATCATCTTAAATCCTTCTCTTTGAACCTTTTCTGTCCAAACAGACTCGAGCTTCCTTTCAAGGCCCTGAACCGCTCACGGGGGGGGAAGCTCAGGGGTCAGCGTCTCGCACGGGGACACTTCCACATGTGGGCAGGAGCAGCACAAGGGGATCAAACCGCCAACCTTACTGTTAGAGGACGATCCGCTCCACCTCCTACGTGTTACAGGGAACGTGTTCGTATATCAGCTCCAAAACCTTCAAATCAAAAGGGAGGTCAAGGACTGTTCTAATTCAAAGAAAGGGACAGTTGTTGAAGCTGCGGAGCTGAAGAGCCGAGTGCACCAGGGAGTCGGGGGAAATGTTTTCTTTCCGTCGTCGCTTGAAGCTTAATCACCAAGACGGTGAAAAGGTACAAGGATCAAAGCGGCGCGGTTCCCTCTGTGGCATTCCTCTTTGTGGTCGGTGCCAAACAGGTCTGCCTCAGCAGGCGCTGTCCTTACGCTGACCAGAGAGCGGACATTATTTCCACGCGGCTGGCAGGGAGGAGAGGATGAGGAACATTCCTCCCCCGGCCCTGTGTTATCACTTCCCCTCCAGTAATGGCATAAATCGGGCGGCACAGCGGAAAGCAAGTGCCCCTGTGCCACGTCAGAAAAAAAACAGCACTGAGAGGAGACAGGGAAGCGTTTCACTTCAGCTATGCACTTCTTCGCGGTAAATATTTCATCTTCCCCTCTCTTCTCACTCATGTGAGGCTGTCTTCGTGCCAGGTCACTGAGTGCTTTCCACGGAAGAGCAGGGCAATGGAAAAAAAACAAAACATTTCCATGATGGAGGCTGAAATCCTGAGCTCGAAATACACGCGGACCAGTCATCTGCTTTCGGGAAAGTTCGGTACAACAATGTGAAGTATTGTGCGATAACACGTTGCACGGTATCGCACGTGAAGGCAGCTCCGGGTTTGAGGAAGCTCCGACAACGATAAGCAGCACGACGCCAAGTGGTAAAAAAAATGAAAATATGCTGATGACACAGGTTTGTTTGTGTATCCTGTGAATCAAGATAAGACTTAGTAAACAAACCAGTTAAATGGGAAATACATTTACAAGTCTCCTGTGCTCCCGTGCTAACTTTATACTTATCTCTCGTTCGAGTCTAAACCAGTTTTCAGTATATATTAGTATAATATATAAATGTTATATCCCAGAAGAAAACAAATATCTCTTCATGAAAAGGAGGTGCAACACACTCATGGGTCCCACGTACTTCCTGTTCCTTTTGTCTCTGGCTGCAATTTGCAAAGGCGGCTGATAAGAATCTCCTCTTTTTGCATATATGTGGTCACAAATCAACGAATTTGAAAAATATTTCAATATTTGGCAAATATTTGTCCAGATATTTCCGTCTTGACGGCACTGACAGTTTTTTTATTTCATTATTGATTTTAATCGTTATTTTTCTATTTTTTGCGTTTTTTAAATCAACCTTTCACTTGTAAAAATCTGTAGCGTTGTAAATGATCAAAGATAAGTTCCAGAAACCACACACACACACACACACGCACACGTCACACGCACAGTCGCACAAATCCACACTACCCAGTCAGGTGGTTTCTCCTCGCAGCTCGGCTTACCACACGGATCGTGGCTGACGTCCAGGGACGAGGACCAGGAGTAGCGCTCTGCTCCCGCTTGGCCGAGAGAGGGCGGCAGCGCCTCCAGCTCGTACGCTCCACGCTTCTTCCAGTGCGTGAACATCATCGCTTCTTCAACCGGCTCACGTTGAAGTCGTCACCGGTGAACTCGGCTGATGTTGTGATGTTTGGACGCAGCCCTGCTGAACCGATCGGCCCTAACCCGCCCCGGCCCCCCTCTCATCAACCATCTTTGAGAAATTAAGACGTCCCTGCCCAGCTCAACTTTAAACTCTGCCAACTGCCAATATGTTTACTCCAAATCTCCACCTGCACAATTACCTCATCCAGCTAAACCGCTAAACTCTTGAGCCCCGGCCAGGTCCGATTCTGCTTCGAGGCCGGTCCAGGGGAGCAGACAGATTTCCCTCAAGTACAAATCCATTTCATCTGCAGGGGGGACCGGGTCACTGGCTCTAAACCTGGAGTAAGCGTCACCGCTGCCATTCAGGTTTTAACCGGTGAATCTCAAATAAGGCAACAGCAGGTGATCTAACTGACCACAGGTCTGTCTTCAAAGCAAACACTGATGTCAACATGCCCCCCCCCCCCCCCCCCCTCTTCGCTGCTTCTCCCTGTTGATTCAGTGCAATGTTCAGTCCACTAATCATCCACTAAAAGCCACACACCGAGAGCTGTCAAGCACCAACGCTGCCCTCTTCTAATCCATTTAACTGAGCTGTTCCTGCCTAAATTACAGACGTCCAACTGCTGCAAGGTGTCGCAAACAAAATCCCCGGCAGCGGAAAAAAACGGCCGCCGCCGACCCGTCCCCGAGCCTCGACCTCATCCTTCCAAAAGTTTTCCCCCAGACTGTACAAAACTTGGGAGTGAGGCAAACTGCTCATGTTAAAACCCCTGTGTAGGATCTCCCGACGATGGGGGGGCTCTCTGCCCACTCCATCGCACAAGTGTTGTATTCATGCAGAGGTGAGTTGCATGCTGGGACGCGCAATCTGGGCCAATGGCTTCTGGACCGGGTGACACAAAGATCTCTTGTGAACCTCCTTCCCACATCCAGAGTGAACTTTCTTTATGTTTTGCGCAAAACTGTAAAGGGCTGACATATTTCCGCATTAATTAGTGCCCGCGCCTTTTATGTCTCCTGAAAGATTTATTCCTTTTTCATGAAAGCACCGACTCTTCTGCGGAGGGACAATGCTCGCACACTGGAGATGAGAAACCGCCCAAATGAGCAAAGAGGGAGTTTCATTATGAGACGCTCGACTTGAGACAATGCTTTCCACTTCTCTAATATCTCTGAAAAACAGCTGACGGGTTAAAACAACATGGAGTCCGATACCTCAAGGTCGAGGCGTAATATTTTCCCCGGTGTTGCTTAAAGGCCGACGCTCTGCTATTATGCATCTAAAATGGGAGAAGGAACACTGTGAGAATGTGCTGCGCCGGCTGAGAGAAGGGAGGGACGTTGTCACACACACAACGACCCACATGTCCAATTTTGGGATAAGAAATTAGAGGGTAGGATGGGAGCCGGTTTGCTGCTCAGCGCTGGGCTTTGCAGACATGTGGTAATAATCTGAAGCAGCTTTGAGCACGCGGCTTCCCTTTTAATGAACAGAGCAGTCGTGCAGCATGAGAACTGGGCTGCAGATACAAGGGCCACTTTCCACCTACTGCCGAAACAAAGAGGGCAGCGGAGGAGGAATTAGACGGCCTGGCTTTCATCATCAGCATCCATCAGATCAGCCTTCAATAAAAAATAAAAAAATGCTTTTCAGACAGATGTGGCGAGGCTATAAAAGTACCTCCTCCATTACGGCTCTGCTTTTATCCGAACGCATTCGGATTCTGATCTCACACAGAAAATACTTCGGCTATGAAGGAAATCTTGTTAACGTTAATTCGGGAACGGACATGAACACACTGGCAGCCGAGCGTTGATACAGGCTGCTTTCTCTGGCAGGGCTTCGGATGCAGTCACTCGTCGGGGAGCCAGAGTCTAATGACGAACAGGATGTAGGTGAATCTACTTTTTCCACCACTAACACACACAGACTATTCCTGTTCCTATTGTGCTCCCCCCCCCCCTCTTAAAGGAGCGCTCCGCCTATTCTGCACTGGACTCTCATGACGTTCTCCTGAGCGACAGACGTGGAACAATAAACAGTCCAAGTGGAAGTAGCTGAGGTTTAGCCAGACGTTCACATTTGCGAATGAATTGGGGGGGGGGGGGGGCAGGCCAGTCTGCGAGAACAAATAAACATGAGCTCAGTGATCGGTCTGGTTTCCAGAGCAGCAGAGGCTGCAATATTATGAATTCGAGTCTCTCGTATGGACCAAGCTTCCATAAAGTAAGGAAGCAACTTTAAAAAGTTACGAGGTGCTGTGCGAAACAAAGACGTAAACAGGAAATAACAAAAGTATAACACAAACAATAGAAGAATGAAAACTACACAATGGAACCGTGGGGACTAGACCAAGTTATAATATTTACGAAGTAGGTGAGTTTTTTAAACAACCTCGTAAAACTGTTGACGGACACAGAAAAGTTACAACAATCAAGACGAGAAGAAACTGAAGCTTGAATGATTTTCTCCAGATCTGAGAAGGATAAGAGACTTTGTATTTTAGCAATGTTTCTTAAATGGAAGAAACAGGACTGAACCACTTTCTAAATGTGATCCCTATAGGGGGGGGGGGCTTTCTAAACACTGGACCCTACCTTTCCCACAATGCAACTGGATATCAGCTTTGATCTCACTGCCTCCTAAATGCTCTCATCTTTCAAACCCTACACACACACACCACCCCCCCCCCCCCCCCCCAGTAATGGAGGGTTCCTCTTCAAAGCCCCAAACCGAAGCTGAAGGAACCCTGACGACATTTTAACACTGGAAAGTTCCTCCAGAGCCACAGAGGAGTTTTTATTCTCTTCTATAAAGAGAATATCTACACCGATATAAGCAGCTGATAAACGAATATGATTCCCTAAGATGTCGTCATCAAGGCTTTATTTTTTACAGCTTGACCATTAACTTCATATAAATAACTATAAATAAGAAGAAACAACCAAACACGGAGTCTTTGGATTAAGAAAACAGAGATTAAAGCTTCCGTGTGAAATGTAAACACGGCTGAAAACGTAGCATCGTGCACAACACTCTCGTACTCGGATCGTATTTCAAACTCCAAAGCTGAGATTCAAAGCATCCCTCTCTCTCTCTCTCTCTCTCTCCTACACAAGCTCTCGTTAAATGAATAGTTCGAACTTTTTGGGGAAACACTCGTGGACTTTCTTGCCAAGAGTGCGATGAGGAGGGCGGCGCCACTCTGTGAAACGTGATGTAAGAGAAACGTCAACTGAACCGTGAAACCGCAGAGTCCTGGTTTTAACGAGAGTCTGGAAACAAAAGAAAAATACGTCACGGGCACGAACCTGTAAAACCACGAGTTGTCGCGTTCACACTTTGACTTTTTTATACCAATATTTTTCTGTAATGTGACGTGTAAATTAGTGAAATAAAAAGGTGCTGGTAGCTGGATTTTCGTTTCCTTTTCACAAAGTTAGGTTTCCCTGGGTTTACAGCCTTTATGCTAAGCTAAGGCTACATCCATTAACCTACATTTCCAAAAGGAAACAATCAGTTTTTATCCCCGTCCACACCAACACACCTGAAAACCTCTATCACGTGACCGCTAACGTATACTGGACATTCCGATGTATGCTAGTTGCAGAAAGAGCTAGAACGAGCACTTGTATTCAATTATCCACATTTTCTTCCACGCTGGTATCGAAGGATAATGTCGGACGCTTTCTTCTGTAAGGGGGGGGGGGGGGGGGTCATGTGATAGGAGCCTGACGAATCAGAGGAGGAGGAGCTAAGTGACGGAAAAGACCCAATTAGCAAGCGGGTGCGAGTGTCTACATCCTCGTTTCCAAACATCTCCATATCGAAGAGTCGCACGTCATAACACAGATGCATTTCTCAATCTTCTCAGCTGTAAAGTGACTCAGCATTCTTCCCCACGACGTCCATCTTCCTGTCCACCTTGTAATACAGCAGATGGGTTTCACAGGAAACAGACATTAAAAAAAAGTGCAGATGCATTTCCCACACTACGAGCATCACTACAGCAACGTCACCTCGACTACCTCCAGTTCGTTTTTAGCGTGAGACAAAAACAACCTCCCCGTGTGCCGACCGCTCTCACTGAAGTATTAATGGTGTGTTGAGAAATGAGCGTGTGAGCGGCTGCGGTGCGACAAGACTGTAAATGAGCCTGTCGGAGTGTGTGTGTGTGTGTGTGTGTGTGTGTGTGTGTGTGTGGTGTGTGTGTGTGGTGTGTGTGTGTGTGTGTGTGTGTGCGCGCGAGCAGCCGGGGGAGAAAAGTGTGTGAGCCCGAGTGTTGACGGAGGGAGTGCAGTCGAAGGCCTGTGTGCGTGCCCATGTGGAGGAGGCTCGGGGGTTATATTTAGCAAGGTGGCCCATCAAACAGGCCGAGGTTAACTCTTCACCGCCAAACTGAGACTGGATTTACAAGTTCTCTGTGGGAAGTCAGTAAAAAAAAAAAGGACGAGTGCAGATGAAATAGATCAATTTGTGTTTGAGAGCCACTTTCTAAAAATCCTTAACCTCAGATGAAGAGAACATGAGAACAGCCTGCGTCTGATCTTTCATCTGCATGCATACGTTTTTACTACTTTTGGAAACACTTTTAGTTTGAAAATTCCAGGGCTGCACGGAATGGGCAGTTTGGAAAGAATGTCACCTGCGTCTGATTCCTGATTTGTGTTTGTCAGACACGAACCCTGGAGAACGGCCCGCACACGTGGGGTCCAGAACTTCTCCGGTGTTTGCACGCCTGAGAAACGTGGCGGGATATTGTCCAGGTCAGACGCGTTCATACGACAGAAGAATCTCTCTTTTGAATTTCCTCGTTTTCCCCAAGTGTCTTCTACGTGACGCTCGCATCCTTTGGGTTCTTCCAGCTTTGCGTCAGTGTTTGAACGTCTTCAACACGCCCGCTCGCTTGCAGTAAAGCCAGAGGATAATCTCCTGCTACATTCTCACATGGATCATTATCCAGAGTTTTCACTCGGGGTTGGAGAAACTCCAGAGAATGTCCAAAGCAACCGACTCAAATACTTCCGTTCTCAGCCCCTTCGGAGTTCAGTGCTTGTCTGAAAGCAGGTGGAGAGTGAAACGATCCCAGAGATATGTTACTAATTAATGGTAATTCATGTTTCTCCTCATAGCAATCCATCAAACTGTTGAGATATATATATCTGGATAACCTCCCCATGCACAGAAGTGTTTATCATTCTATCAACAGAGGTTTTTCTACGAGCCTCGGCTCTGATCCACCACCAGAAGGAACGAGTGTGAGCGGGACACGACTCAACGGTCCATCCTTGCACCGGCGGTTCAGAGGGACCGGCAACCAACTCTTCCACTTGTTGATGTGAATAATCCCATAATTGAAACAATCTGGTGTAAATTGCAGTGGGGGCCGCTGCCGAGGAGCCAATGACAGAGTCGACGGGGCGAATCAAAAACACTTATTCCATAAAAGTACAGTTATTGTCGCTGCAATACGCCCAAACAGTCATTTAGCTGGGGCGGGGGGGTTATAAGTGTGGAAGGACACGAGTGGAGATAAACACTGGCGTTTAAGAAGATCCCTGTGTGTGTGTTGTCTGTGTGTGTGTGTGTGGTGTCTGTGTGGTGTGTGTGACCTTCAATTACACCTTTAATTAGCTGCTGCACAGTTTAAAGAGAAGCAGCTCCCTATTGTTTCATTCACAACATGATGAGACCCTTGTGTTTTAACTGTTTGTTTGTTTGTTTGTCAGCTGAATGGATTAATATGAAACTTTATAGAAGGACGGGACATGGAACCCACAGAAACAGAAACGATGAGATATAAAGGAAGGAAATCAATTCTTATCGCTGCTTTCAGAGCATGCACTGAACTCCGGAGAACTCTCCTGACATTCTGCGGAGGGGCTGCAGGTGAGAACACAAATAGCCTCCTGACTTTCTCCTGCCAGAATACAAATATGTCCGGATGAAAATGTCTCATCAAAGAGTCGCTGCTTTGTCTTCTGTGACACACATCACATGAAATCAGAGGACAAACAGTTTGACCAGTGAAGAAAATGACAATTACAGTTCCCACCTCAGAGCCGTTAAAAAGTTATTAATGAGTCTGGCACAGTCAAACCTCCGTAAAAACAAATAGAGGCTGTCAGGCGAAAATATATTAGCCACGTGAGGCCGGAGTGATTATTCTCGAATAAGCGGTTGGAGACGAGAGAGAAAAACAACGAGTGGAGAGAAAGCTCTGACCCCGGCGCCACCAGGAAACGGCAGAAATGCAAAGAGGGGAAGAGAGAAAGGAAATTACTGTCGGGGAAAAAAGTGAAACAATGGAAAGACAGTATGAAAACGGAAGTTTGAACTGTAACAAGCCACAAGCCAGACCAAACCAGACCAAGTTCAAGGGAAACGTTTTCACAATCACGTGACTCGATCAAAAGCTCCAGAGCAGCTACTCGACGTGATGGGACTGTTCTGTCATCAACATCGAGAGTGAACCATCACGGACAAGAAATCACTCAAGTGCAAGAAAAACTGCCAACTCATGAGAAATGGCCAAACTCTTCTGCTGAGGAAGATGATCATATCTGACTGAAAGCTCCAGAACCAGAGCTGTTAAATGGACCAGACGTCTCCAGGGTCCATAACTTTGAACCTCCAACACGTGAGGAGAAAACCCTGCAGGTGCTAATTCCAACAGCTTCCAAATGGACCTTTGGTTGAGATTCAAAGCTGCAACAGTTAGTTGATGAATCATTAAACTGATCAAACACTATTGATTGATTTATAAATATCTTAATCATTTCTAATACATTTAAATGTGAGAACTTATATCACTGTAAACTGAAGATCTTTGGCTTTGAGCCTTCACCTGGACTCTGGTTGACTGTGATCAACCTCGTTTTTTAAATCCCGGACATTTTACTAACTAAACAATGAATCGATTGTCAAGAAAATAATCAGTAAGATAGATTATGAATTGTTGGATCACTTCTTTAATTACAAGCCCTATTTGGTCGCTTATCTTCCATTTACCTGAAGCCGAACTCGCAGGATATTTGAACACGAGAAGACGTCAGTGCGTGAAACGATGAATCAAAACACGCGTGTGACGACATCACTTCAAGCATCGTGTTGTATATCGACAGCTTCTACTCTGTTAGACACTGAATCCCAGAGCTGAGATTCCTTCCTCTCTGTTTTTTTTGTTTTTCAGAAGTGGACGGAGACCAGACGAGACATCTGGTCCCGGATTAGACCCGTGTGTTTTAAGACGGGCTTAAGACTCCGGTGGCCTGGAACACCGAGGGGTTCCAGACTCAACCAATTAACCAATTAAGGCTGCTAAACATCAACTCCATGTTCTCTTTGCTTACTGCGGGAACCTGTGACCCGTCTGCACGTCGCACGCGTGAAGCCCGAGAGAGAGATTACAACTTTAGTTTGCCCCTGTGGAAAGTTGTAGTTTGACGAAAATAAGACTGTTGATCGTTTTAAAGCATGAAATCGATCAATCAGCTTCTCCAATACGAACATTTCCCTGTTTTTCTTTCGTTATCTTTGGGTTTTTGGACAAAACTAACTTTAAACACGTCATGTTGGGGGCTAGGGAAGTAGAGAGAGCGTTTTTCAACCTCCCTTCACCTCTAGCGGACTGGATCCACTCAGATCTGTGGATTTACCTGTGTGGCTCGCTCCGTTTGGAGTTGAGAAACTTGTAGGATCAGTATCATGTGGATAGATATAGTTTGAAATGGCACAAGTACCATTATACACATTAAAGGGTCTTTAAAGCCACATTATCTTTGGTTTGTTTGGACAGAACTAACTTTAAATACGTGGTGTCGGCGCCCTGGGAGAGTAGAATAAACTTTTTTCACACTTGCACATTAATCAATTAGTGAATAAAATGAGTCACTTCCAGCCATAAACAAGATTACAGATAGTACAACTTTAACTTTGATCTGAATTATGAGCTGGGGATGAGAGGGGAGGACAGATGGCAGGTCTGGGGGTGGGGGGGGGGGTTAGAGATTTACAGGAGATGATGTGTATCATCTGAGTGTTCAGCTGCAGAGCTGAGCCTCCACAGGGGGGGGGGGGGGGGGGGGACTTCAGATCAGACTGTACTGACTGGAAATACCTCTGCGCCTCCAGCTGGGGGGATAATTGCCAAATCCAGGCATGAACTTTGAAGAGTGGAGGAAAAGCTTGAAACAAAAGATGTGAGAGCAGCTCAGTTCCTGCAGGAGGAACCAGGATGTTCCTCCTGCAGGTGACTGATCCCACATCAGCTCCACAGAGGAAGATGATGATGATGATGATGATGATAGTGGCATTGATAGGAAAAAGGGAACTTCATGAATTTGTACTCACTGAGTCGTAATCTGAGCCCGAGCCAGCTCCTCGGTGGCGACTTGTGCAGAACTGAATTCATGGTCCACTTGTTTGGAACCATCGAAGCGCACAGGGTCCTTTCCTGGAACACAATCCTCTGCAGCAGCTCCTCCAGCGTGTGTGTGTGTCTGTCTGCGTGTGTGTGTTTCTATTAATCACCCAGCACCGTTTAATTAACTGACTTCACTTTTACGCATCGTGTCCTCGCCCCGGTCCGGTGGCCCTCCTCTGGCTCGCAGCGCGCCCGGGCTCCTGCTCACTCTGCTCGGCTGGGAGCACAAAGCTCGAGTGGCCAGGAAAACCCAAAACACACAAAAAGCACCGAACACGGATCCCTCGGGTTCACACGACGAGCAGTCCCCCGGCACCGAGTGGCTGCGGCTGGGAGCAGGACGCGGTACCGAACCTGTTGCTGGCTGGCCGCACGCACGCGAAGGAAAAGAGCCGTCGACGTCCCGGTGGAACAATGTTGACTCGAGGAGCCGTGTCGGTGCAGGAATCCTCGGATTACGCGCGGGGGGAAACCTTCCTCTTCGGCTGCTGCTGCTCCTCTGGGGCCTTCGCGGCTGCGCCTCCGTGCGCGGGTCGATTCCCGTGGATCAGCGGCTCCGCTCCACCCGCAGCCGGAGTTGGAAACATGTCGTCCGCTCGCCCGCTTCGCCTCGCCGCCTCCTCAGCTCCACCGTCGGCTCCATTCATTCACACGACCTGGACCCACAAAGGCTGCGGCGGCTCTGCACAGTGGCGCGCCGCGGCCGCTGGAGGCGCCACGGAGCCCAGAGGCGCGCACGGCAGAGGCGCGCACGGATCCTGTGTCCAAAGCGCGTTCAGGCATTGGACGGATTAACAACGAGAGGGCCCCCCCCCACCCCGGGACCCCGAGGGGTCAGCGTGGGGGCCCCGGGGCCAGAGCCTCCGTATGAAGGGACTGATAATAGTTTCAAAGTCAGTGAGGGGGGAAAAAAGAGACACAAAGCTGCAACAAAGAGATGAAAAACAACAACAGAGAGACACACAACTCCCAGAAACAGATGACAAATTAACACAAAAAGACAGCATGAGGTTAAGTACACACAATATGACAATAAAGAGACAAAATACAACCACAAGCAGACACATAACTCCCATCAACAGATGAAAAATCATCACAGAAAGACAACATGAGCATGAATGGATACACAATGACAATGTAGAGACCCAAAACAACAACACAGAGACAAATAACTTTCCCATAGACGGATGAAAATGAACGTAAAGACACAACATGACAACAGAGACACAAAGCCCCGTGAAGAGATAAAAATGAACACAAAGAGAAATCATGATGTCAAATAGATGCCCGATGACAATGTAGAGACAAAACACAACCACAAAGACACAATAAGACCACAAAGAGACAAATTGCTTTCACAAAACTCCCATAAACAGATGAAAAATCAACACAATAAGACAACACGAGCTTAAATAGATACATTATGATAATAAAGAGACACAACACCACAACAAAGAGACACACAGCTCCCATAAACACATGAGGGACATGAATGCCCCACAAAGAGATGCAGAACAACGAGGAGACACATAAACAGGTTTTTTAAAATGTCGACAAAGTCACAATATGACCACAAAGAGACAAGGAGCAACAGTTAAGAAACACAAAACCACCATAAAGAGATGCACAACAACACACAAAGCACATAGACACAGGCACAGAATGAAAAAGAAAAAGCCACAACAAAGAGACACCAAATTAACACAGTCACAAAATGCCCCAAAGACACAAAGAGACCCTCAAGAGACACGAAACAACCATAAAGATGCACGTACCCACAACAAAAATATGAAAAATTACCACAAAGACACACAAAATGAAAAGAAAATGACAATTCAAACACAAAACAACCATGAATAAGAGATGAATAACAACCAGAGAGAAACATTTAACAGCTACAACAATATGAATAATGACCAGAAAGACAAATAAAACAAGACAAAATGACCTTAGAGACACAAAATCGCCAAAAAGCTGCACAAAATGAGACAAGACAGACAATAAGGACAAAAGAAGGACATCTAACAACTACAAAAATATGAAAACTGACCACGAAGACACACAGAATGAGACAAAATTACCATAAAGAGACCAAACAACCATGAGACGACACTAAATGACCATTAAAACCCAACACGACCAGAAAGGCATGAAAACAAACTCCCAACAGCATCCTTGTCTTGTCTCTGTCGGTGTGGTTTCTGTGTTTAGAAGGTGGGGGGGCCTTTTACCTGCCTGAACCCGGGGGGCCGTGTGTTCTCATGTACATTCAGACGTTCGTCCTGTCAATCAGAAGACGTCAGAGGGAAGAAGACGACAAATGAAGTTAGGAATAAAAGACACAAGGCAGGCAACTGCTCCAAAAACACGTCGCTCTTTCTGCTCTTGAATATGTTTATCAGTTTGAACTCAGTGTTTTCAAGCTGCATTTTGAATCTGAATTAACTGGTGTTGAATCATATTATCACACATTGACTGAATCGAGGGTGAAACTTAGACAAAAACTGGGAGAAACAGTTTGAAGGAAGCGAAATCTGATCTTTGAGTCACGTTTCTCCATAAACCAAAACATATCTTATGAAAATAATCCACGAACTTTGACAAAAAGAGAGTTTATAGTTTTGGAGCTGAACGTGGGGGGTTGTGAGCAGATGATGGTTTCACTGATGCAGTGTTTTTCATGTGTGTCACAGATTACATGAGAGAAATCATGATTGTGGTCGGAGCAGCAGCTGAACAATATTTGAAATGTAGCCCACACGTCCTATTTAAAGGTGCATTTATCAACCATTTCCATGTTCCAGTAATCTTCCGGTTATCTTCTTAAGTTACTAGTTAATGATTTGTCCATAAAATTATAAAAATGTCTGTATTTAGTCCAAGTTTGATCTTTACGCAGCTTGTTTAGTGCAATCAAAAGTCCCAAAACTCAAAATGAATCAGTTTACAACAGATCTGCACAACTGAGACAAAAATAGATGTATAATCAACAACTAATCATTTAAACTCTAATCCTGTTTTTGAACATTATTACAGGTGATACCTTGTGCTCCATTTAAATGATATATGTGCTCTTAGGTAGGTTTAACATACTTTACTTAAACTGACATTTTGAAGGTTGCACACACACGCGGCCGCAGCGTCAGGTGAATCCTAAACGCTCAATGAATTATAAATCTCCCACATCAGAGCGTCAGTGGATTTTTCCCTCTGTGGCTACAAATGCACTTTAACTTGAATGTGTGCACGGGGGGAACACACGCTGCACAGACGTGTTGTTTCAGGCCGTCTCGTGGCTCCGCTGCACTGGGATTTCTCTTTGGTTTGCATGAGGTCTATGGGAAAACATCTGACATGACAAAGCCAAAACAATGACTCGGCCCAAAACGCTGCTGTGCTGTGTTTGTATGCAGCCGCCCTCAATGAAGAGGCGGGGAACAGTGAACAAAGAACAGCACGGGGGCAGAGAGGGGACGTTAAAACAGCCCACTTAACAAATTAGCAATTCTCCACTGAGCGTGTGGTTGTTTACGACCGAGCGTCCTCCTTCGGTTCCTCCGGTCAGATAACGTAAAGGTCAGCCTGTTGTGGTGCGAGTCATCTTACATTAACCTTCATTTGCTATTTAAGACTCTTACAGTGATTGCGTCAGCTCTGACTTCACTTCTCTTATCCTTGACACTTCCTGTATAAGAACCTCTGTAGAAGGAGAAACACCTCAGACAGTATTTTCTGCCCCCCTGTGGCACAAGTCACGGCCCCAATACACAAAATGATCTTTATTCTTTTGACTTTTCGATCCCACACGAGCCTGTGAACATTTACAAAAACCTCTCGATTGACCTTTAAGTGCAGAAACACTCGAGTGAACGTTTAAGACAATAACAACAGTGAAAGCAGTTTGTCAGTAACATAAAAAACATAATACTGACAAAACCGGCTTCTTTCATGTGTAAATTTGTCAGATTTACAGATGAGTATTGGATGTAAACATAAATAACGTAGAGAACATTTTTACTCCATAATGACATGAACTACTGGGTGAATCAGAGACTACACTGGTTTCAGAAGCCATCGTTGGATTGAAATCTACAAAGTTATGACTCTGAAAACAAACAACCACTACTGACACAGGGTGAAAAGAAAAAATCACCCGAAAACAAGAAGTCTGAACAAAAGTTGTTTCTCATTTTAATTCGTGGCAGTTTTCATTTTTTTGGAATGTCACCCACAGATAAAAGACAACAAACAAGAGCTTCAACTACAAGGTGTGAGATCATTGGCCGCGTGACGCCTTCACAGCGTCCGGCTGCCGTCTCGTCCCGCAGAGTCCGAGTTCCCCCCCGCAGCTCCGTCAGACTCTTGAAATGAGAAGAAGAAGAAAAAAGTGTCCGGACTCCACCTCAGTTCTGTTCCAATCCAAAGGCCAGCGCTGGCCGGTTCTGCGTCAGACCCCAGTCCAGAAGGGGAAAAAGGCGATGAAGTGATGCGTCTGTAGAAAAAGTCCTTACATCCCTATTTGACTGGGTCTCGTCAGGCCCTTGAAGACTCGCAGCTTTCCTGCACCGGTCAGATCGAAACTGTAGTCAGCAGTGACGTACGGCTTCTCTCCCTCAAGGTCGGACTGAAACACAGACACAGGAATCGTACGTAAGTCACTGCACCAGAAAGCTTTGGACTCATATTCTTACTTCATGAGTTTGACGTTTGAAGAGAGGTGTGTTCTAATCCTGATTAACACGACACGATTTTCAGTCTTATTTGCCAGTTGCTCCATCGACAGGCAGCAATCACTGTGTGTATAATCTTCAAGACGCCATCAGATCATAGGACGCGGTGAATGTGGTGAAGATGCATGTTTTAGTTAAGTGTCACATAGACAAACACGTCTATAATCAGGAAAATCAACCAATAATCATGTGTGTGTGTGGGACAGCGTTAACTGCAACGTGTTCAGTTCGAGCACAATTCGTATTCTCTCGTGTTCGGACAGAAAAAAACGCAGCTTGAGCTTCTCTCTATTCTATGTCAACTGAAGCGTTTCACCTCCTCTAGCCTGATGTGTCATTCTGTGAGCAGGAGAATCGGATGTATCGCCTTCCTGTCGCTTGTCAGCCGTGTACGACGTGTTCTTTGAAAGTCGTGTAGTGTAAACTCGGGCTTGGCAGAAAGCTTCGGACTGATCCATGCATCACTTCATGGGTTTCACAGAGTGTAATGTTGTTTGAAGACAGGTGTGTATTTCAGTCCTCTGACCTGAGCTGTGAGGACGAAGAAAGGCAGCGAGATGGCTCCCAGCAGGAGACAGTTGACCTTGCGAAGGACGGAGGGATCTACAGGCGTCAGCAGGAGGTACAGACCTCGGGCCATGTCGATACCTCGAAGCACACCTGCAACGCACAACGTATAAACAGCTGATTGACTTTGTCACACGAGTTCTGTGAAACCTTTGAATCACACCATCGCGTCACAGGGAGAACGTCCTGGATTCGAACCAGACAAGGTTCTCATGTCGTCTGCGAATCCAATCCCAGAGTTTGATTTGAAGTGACAAGAAGCCTGACGGCCCAGCACGGAGCGGCTTACGTACCAAAGCCCACACACGGACAGATGGGAGCCTGGGACAGCAGGACCGGACCTCCCCTGCTCGTTATCTTCTCGGCCAAACAGCAGAGCCCCACCAGGGAGGCATTGGCAGCATAGAACATGTGACCGGGCCTCACCTCGCAGTGGATCACACCCAAAGCCACGGCTGAGTGCGGCACCTGTGGGTTCAGAGGGAAACTGTGAGGCTCTAACTAACTCCTGTTGTCTCAGCTTCCTGTTTCACTCATCATGTGGAGAGTTAAGGGCTGCAGGGGTAGTTGGTGTTAAGATAAGATAAGTTAAAGCTTCAGTGATCCGCACTCTGGGGAAATCCACTTGTTGCAGCAGCAGACAAGTCAAAACGAGGTAGACAAGAGAATAGAAATGATAAAAAGACAATAAAAACAAAAGCAAACAGAACGTGTAGATAATAAACAGTCTTATCACATGATGAGGAGAGTTCACAGACGAGGATGCTGCATGATCATGTACCTGGTACGGGGTGAGGCTGTGCAGAGGTCGAACTGGTCCAGGATCAGGAGACTGCAGCTGACTCAGGTAGGCCAGCAGTGACAACTCTCTGTGCTCATTGCTGCGCTGGTGTTTCCTGTCATGTACAACAAACACACACAGAATAAACAACACACAAGAGACTAAGTAAAAGCTTTCATATTGAATCACAGGCCGATGAGGTGAACTCACGCTGTTCCTTGACGCGCCACCCCTTGGAACTCTGATTGTACAATGAGGTGAGTGTAGCTTCGGGGGGGACTGTGGCTCTCTGTAAACTCCTCCAGAGCGGTCTGGGTTGGCGGGTGCGTCTGAAAGCCGTGTGCCGTCCTCAGAAAGTCCGGACTGAGGGCGGGACACTGGGTTACACCGCTGTGACCGAGCTGAACGACGTGCGACACCGGGAAGAAGCGGATCATGTCCACGAGCAGCTGGAACCCAAATCCTGTGGAAGGCGAAGACGGGAAAACACTCAGACACCATTTACAACCAGTGCATTCCCAACTCTTCATGCTGGTTCACTGCTGACCTTTGACCCAGCCCATGGTGTTGATATGACGGGGGTTTCTCTGCTCTGGGGGCGTCTGCGCCATAAGGACTTCAGGGATTCCAGGTAGCGGTCCAGGTTCGACTCGCACGACGACTGGCCGTAGTAGATCATGTGCTCTGGTGTGCGCTGGTGTGTGAAGGGTGGACCTGAAAAACCACTCAGGGTAAATCTACTAATCCAACCACACACACACACACACACACTAGTAAAGGAGTATGGAATAAACAGATACATATTAAAAAGGAGGAGTTGATAAAGATGTGTGGGAGGAGATGGGGATTAAAAACTTACCCAGAAGTGGTTCGCTGACAACTGACAAAGACAGACAACCAGCGGGGGTGAATTCTGTTTGACCGAGGTCGCCTTCCAAATAATCCACACACGTGGTGCTGCAGACACACAAACACACAAACGTTAGATCTATTATTATTATCTCATATTTTGACTGTATCGGCCTCTACAGGAATGTTAAGTACTGTATGCACAGGGATCATACAACCATCACTTTAACGATTCAACATGATGAATAATCTTCACATACAAACTTAAGATACATCACAAAATATGGACATACTTTTCATACAAATGAAGAAAGCATGTTGTGTTAATATTAAGAGAACTTACTGATTTAGTAAAGTGTTGATGAGGGTGCGGATAAATGATGACTTGCCCACATTCTTTGTTCCACACACGAGGATAACGGCACAACCGTCCATGTCCCCTGCGAACAACAGACAGGTGTCAATCAAATGGGATTTGAACACATAAATCCGTTGACTTCAGTCTGTTACATACAGTGCAGGGTTTTATTCAGAGATGAAAACTGATACGAAGCTAAATATGAACGGTGGCACTGCTGAAAAAGGAAAAGTTAGATGAATAGGAAAAACTTTTTTATGTTTTCTCTCAGGCTGCATCCGTGAGGAATTTAAAACTTGTTTAAAACCTTAACGTAGCTTATTTCACTCCCTAAATCATATAATATGTAAAGGTATTACATTAAAATGTCCCCCTTTAATGTTAAATGTAACTCTACACCAGTAGATGGTAACTGGAGGCCCGCCACCGTGTCACAGTTGAAATTGTGGACTGCTCCTTTAAGACTCTCTGTGTTGCCTTGATACAACAGCAGCCTCTTCTGGTGACTCTGTTTCTCTCAGGCTGGTTCAGTATGCATCAAATAATTCTGATAAAATTATGAATACAGACGAGCTTAAGGCTGCTTTCAAAGAAACATGGAATATTAAAAGTTTCACCTTGTGAATTAAAATTTAACTTTCCACAATATTGTTTATCTTTTGAGCTGGACCTGTACAGTGATTTAACACAAAACAATCTCCTCAGCAACTTCAAGTTGGTTCATTAAGTGTGTCAGAGGTTTACTGACCTGATTTGTTTGCTTTGCACGTCAAAAACAACGACAGGGTGATAATGTATTAAGGTTTAACCAGGACAGCTACATTAAAGTCTCCATTTCCTCCAGTTTACACAAAGTTCATGTCTCCAGGGGCTCACCTTTGCAGGAGCTGACCACTGAGTTGAGAGCATCTCTGTTGCTCCTCGACAACTTCAGGCCCTCGACGGTGCTCACCAGAGGAATCATTCCCAAACCGTTGAGGGGAGTGTCAAGAACGGCCGACACTAGTTCACTCTACGAACAAGCAGAGGGGGAAAGCTTCAGTTAGTCGAATCTGACAGAGACGCAACATTTTTGTGATATTATACGAGAAGAAAATGTAAAAACATCAGTTTACTTACCATCGGGGGGCTGAACAATTCATTGAGCTCTTTGAAGCTCGACAGGAACCGCGTCAGAGGCGTCTCCATGGGCTCCAGCAGGATGATGGAAGAGCGCGACGTTATGCTTTTCAGCAACTTCTTCTGAGATGCTGCAAAAGACACAATCAAGAAAAATGTAGTGCATCAAACAAGACACTCAAAAAAACAAATAGGACAAATAACTAATAGGAGAGTTGATTGGCTACCTGTTGACAGATACTTTCGGAGGATGTGCGACGCCTCAGTACTGTGATCTCTGGAGTTGGCAGAACTTTCCACTGCACTGATGGTCAGTGGACAATGTGAGGCGGGGGAGAAGAGTGGATACGACTGCTGGCCCTCTTCGATCGTGAAGCCCATCACTTCTACACGACCGTACAGGCAGGTCAAAAAGCACTTCCCGCGGAAACACAGGTTCTGCAGGAGAACATCGTTGTGTTCAGTTACAGAAATGGACTGAAGTGTTTGAGAGATTTGCCGTTGTTGTTACTACGCGAAGTATCCTGACACATACCTGATCCATCTGCATGACAAGCACCGCGTGGTTCTGCTGATCATCCCTCTCCGCACAGTAATGCAGGGCCTCTCCCTCCAGTCTACCTGGTCGGAAATCCTCCGTGTCCGCCGAGGTCTCCACGCCGTTCCCGTGAACCGCCTGGGAATACTCCTTCCACTCCTGTGAGTCGTCGGACTCGTGGTCCATTGTGAATGCTGCACTTCCATTAGCCTGACTGAAGGGCTTCTTCACTCCAGACTGTGCAGTGTTTTTCTTAGAGTCCGACACAGACTTGGCTTTAGTTTGCAGCCTCTTGACCGAGGGCTTCTTCTTCACGGTCGCCTTGTGCTCTTTGACCATCCGGGCCATGACCGGAGACGAGCTGAGCTGAGACGAGCGGAGCTGAGAGGAACTGACGGGAGGCCGGCTCCGTTTACCCCTCACATCTTTCCACTTCTGAGACTTAGCGGGGGCCTTGACCTGGGCCGTTTTGTTCACCTTCATTTTTCTCTTATCAACAATTACTCATGAGGGAGCCGGTGAAAAACAAAGGGGGGAGCCTGCAAAGAAGAGAGGCAGAGAATTAGCAAACGGTGGATTGTCTACGAGGGAACAAGCTGTGCTATACACTCTGTTAACAGCACATTACAATAAACCATGTCTGTTATATTCATCTATTCTCAGTAGAGCAATTTAATCAAATATGTGCAATAATTCTGATGTCTGTTTACATTTTATTTATCTATTTGAGAGCGAGTGTAAGATGATATGAAACTGAGACTAACAGAAAATCCTCATGTTAATAAATATATGACTTTCTGTTGATCTACTTAATGATTAATGGGCTGATTGCATTGGTTGTGGTTTTAATACGTCCGTAAACAGAAGGATAATAAACCAATTACTCATTTTCCCCGCAGTAATTAATATTATTAGAGCTGCAGCGATTAATCGACCAACTAAATAAATGATCTGCACTGTTCTGATCATTGAATAATTGGGTAAGAGAATACCTGAAACATGAAGACTTCTAGGTTTTCTCTATAAATCTGAATATAAATATTTGTTTTGCTACGTGACATTAACAGTTTTCATTCAAATGCTTAAGTTCAGATTCACAAGTTAATGGAAACTTATGGACACTGAGGTTTCTTCTTGTTTTGATGCAGATATTGTGGAGGAAGTTTGTCATTATGATAATTCTAGACACGTGGTTACTAGAAAGCAGCCCACGACAATAACACAGTCGTTGGCTGCAGAACTCATATATATATACATTTATACAGCTAGCTTGATTTTTAATAACAGTGCACAGCTAAGCTAACCATGCTAACCCAGCAGCATGTCGCCCAGCGGGGAGTCTCTTTAACTTCTACTTCCTCCACGTGTGAGTCCGAGTGGTCGAACCGTTAAAACGCCACCGATGCACGAGGCGCCGGACAAAGTTAGAGATCGTGGGTTTTTAAAAAACCAAGCTCGAAGTTTCCTCAGCTGCCTGTCGCAGCAGGAAACTAGCATTAGCTGCTAGGCTAGCTGCTGCTGCTGTAGCGCTCCGGTGGTGACAACTTACCCCCCAGCTTGTAGTAGAAAATACAAAATACAAAAAAAACAATGCCGGGATGTGGATGTGAGCTTTTTATGATTTAAGAGGAGTTAATAGTTTGTTATTTACTGGAGTGAATCCCAGGAGGAGGCTAGGTGTTACCGCAGCGGTGCTAACGAGCTAGCTAACATGTGTGAGCAGCAAACACACGCAGCGTCCAGATGGTCGACAATGACTGTACCCGGTGTGTCCCTATTTACACTTCAAAGTGGGTTTTCAGCCTCATTTATCTATTTAAACTGATCGCAACCCAGATGTAAAAAACACCAAACACCATTTAAACAACCAATTAACATTTTAATTGCGGTAATTTAATGTTATGGCAACGAATTGTGGCGTTTGATAATGGGCAACAAAGACGTTTCCCGGAGTTCCTCGCGTAAACAGCGTCACTTCCTCTTCCTGTTTGCAGTTTTTTTTAGGGGCCTAAAAGAAACGAAAACAAGCTGCACGCAGCGAAGCTTTGCGCTTTTTGTTTCCCCCCTGCGTGCGCTGACCTCGGATCGGGTGCAGCTCGTCGATAAAGAGGAACCGATCACCGCGGTGGGTTCGATTCCCGCTGATGAGAGCGAGGCAATGCTGCTGTCGGGTGAGTGTCACGCTAAGGGAGCGTCTTTAAAGAGCCGCGCGAGGAAATAAACGTGAAGCTGCACAGGTAGCCGGATATTATTAATATTTACTAAAAAACTGCAGATGCGCTAATGCCGGGAAAATATTCTATAAATCTGTATGCTTAATAATCCACGTGATGAATGTGTCATCGGCTCAGATGCGAGGTAGTAAATGGAGTAAATGTGTCTGCAGGTTTTATGAACCATTATAAATAGTGCAGGGGCCATTTTTTTCTGCAGCCAGTACTTCAAGTAAAAGTGCAGTACTTGAGTAAATGTACTTTATTACTTTCACCACTGTTTTATCAGAACCAGGTTTGTTGGCCAAGTATTTTTGGAAAGTCTGTAGAATAATAATAATAATAATAATAATAATAAAAACTTTATTTGTACAGCACCTCTATACTAGAAATGCAGCTCAAAGTGCTTTACATACAATATTGATCAAATAAAAATATTAATAGAATAAAACATGTAAAAATATAAGAGACAAGATTTTAAGTAACTTAATAACACGTTAAAATTACATTTAAAACAAAAGGAAATAAAAAAGAAAGTGTCGCCGATACTGTATAATGAATTCAACTGGTTTCCACTGGCTCTCTGTGTACTTATATATAAGACAAGTAATTCTTTTAATTATTGATTCATTTTCTAGTTATTTTAATTAGTGATTTAAAAGATAAAACCTGATCATATTCAGCTCACTCACTCTTAGGATAAATAAAAGCTGCTAATCGTCAAAGTCGAGAAGATTAAATCTGCCTTTCCTTTCTTTAAAAACACTTAAACAATGAATTCTTATCAAACTAGTTCATCATTTTTCTTTGTCAATCAATTTCATTAATTAACTGACAACTAATTTAACTTCTTGGAGGATCTAAGACAGTAGAAAGCTGAATTAAAAGATAATCATGAATTCTTTTGATAGTTGTTAATTTAGTTTTTAGTTTTCCACTGAATAAACAGATGGATGTTTTGATGTGTATGTGTCTGATGCAGCAGCAGTGATCGGTGAAGCTGGAGGGATGCCTGCAGCCGAGAGCAACCACGCACAGCAGGTCCTGTCCTCCCTGAACCAGCAGAGGGCGGTAGGCAGGTTCTGTGATGCAGCGTTGAACGTGGGAGGGGGGCTGATCTACCTCGCCCACCGCAACATCCTGGCCTGCTTCAGTGACCTGTTCCAGCAGTCCCCCATGCCCGCTTCCCCGTGCATGGAGGTCTACCTCCAGGAGTGTCCCAACGACGGCCTGGAGCTGCTGCTCAACTTCCTGTACACCGGGGAGCTGAAGCTGGATCCTGACAACCTGGACAAGGTGCAGCATGCGGCAGCCAGCCTGTCTGTGCCAGCAGCCTTCGCTCTGTGAGCGGTTCAAGGAAACGTCCGTGGATCCCGCGCCTCTCAAGCGTAAACGAGGCCGCCCTCGAAAGACCACGTCAGACACAACCCCTCGGCGCTCAGTCAAAGACGAGAATGTGGTCGTGGTAACAAAAGATGATTCTGGGTTCGATCCTGAACCAGCCACCACTACCGCCGCAACCACCACCACCACCACCACCCGCTCTGGTCGTGTAGTGAAGGGCCCCAAGCGACTGGTGACTGATGAGGTCCCCACCACTGATTTAATAGCCACTGAAGTACCCGGCACGAAGGCCCCAAATATTCCTGCGGAGAAAGAAAGTGGTGACGTGGGAAATCAAAATCCAGATCAGCCGAGTGTAGAAGCTGAGGTAAAATACACAAATGTACAGTAAGCATGAAACACCTCACTGTGACTGTGTATTTGCTGCTACATGCATCCACAAGTGCAAGTAATGATTGACACTAACACGGTCGTTATCGTTGCAGACAACCGAGCTGCAGGTTGACATAAACGACAACGGCGTGAACCAGGTGACGGAGGAGGCAGAGGATGACGAGGACGTGGGGGATTTTGAGGGTATCACCGAGGGTTCGGACGAGGAGTACGTTCCCGTCGCCGAGCCCACTCCGTCAGCTTCGTCCACATCGACGGCACGCAGACGCAGGGCCCAGAAAAAGACGGAGAAAGCAGAGAACGGTGAGGCCGCGGAGGACGACTCGAAGAAGGACTCGGTGCAGTGTCCCATCTGTGACAAATCCTTCAAGAGCAAATACTACCTCAAAGTCCACAACAGGTAAACGTCTTCTCTGTCTCTGCCCCTTCAGGTTACTGTCGAATCTACTGACGTGTCTTTTTTCCAGGCGACACACGGGCGAGAGGCCCTTCGGTTGCGTTAAATGTGGAAAGCGGTACTTCAGGAAGGAGAATCTCTTAATACACGAGATCAGAGATTGTGCTCGAGTGCAGGTGAGTCGTGAAATCAAACAGTTTCAGCGCCAAAACTTCAACTTCACATATGAAAGTGTAACACCAGAGTGTTTGTGGTTTGTTCTGATTTCAGACGTACAGCTGCACGACGTGCTCCGAGACCTTTAAAGGAAAAGAGCAGCTACGTCTACACGTCGTGTCGCACACCGGAGAAATGCCCCACAAGGTGCCCCCCCCCCACACACCCGACAAACACGGACGACAGTAAATCATATCCGTTAAAAAAGATCTTCATTGACATGGTCTTTATTTTTGAACAGTGCTCATTGTGTGCCGAACAATTCATGTACAAGAAAAACCTGACGATTCACATGATGAAGGTCCACGGGTACCCCAAGCCACACGCCGTGAGTTTCTCTGTTCATCATCACGTGTCGACGCTAGATAATACTTAAAGTGTGTTATTTAACTTCTTTGAAATACTTTTACTGCATTGAAATATTTACTAAACAACATTTAATCTTTAGTGTCCCCAGTGCCCCAAAACCTTCCTGACCCGGACGGAGCTGCGTGTCCACGAAGCAGCCAAACATCGAGGGGAGAAGCCGTTCGTGTGCGAGGAGTGCGGCCATCGAGCGTCCAGTCGCAACGGGCTGCAGATGCACATCAAAGCCATTCACAGGTAGTGGAGCGTGTGTTTTGTTTATCACAGTAATGCCAACTTATGTTCATGAAAATTGGCTGTGTAAACGCATGGGAGTTAAAACACTTAACAGAATTAGTCCAGTAGATCGTGGAGTAGGAAGGGAGCGCTCAAAGGAGCAGAGACAACGAGCTGCTGCATGGTTGAAAGTGAGACATGTGATCTATTGGACGGATTTAAAGACCCACATTTATAAATATAGGGCCCAGGTTGAAAAATACCATAATCCCCTGTAAATTAACAAGTATAAAAACACCTGTGCAGGTTGAGTGAGTCTTTTCTTTGTGCTCACAGAAACGAGCGGCCGTTTGTCTGCACGCTGTGCGGCCACGCCTTCTCCCAGAAGAACAACCTCAACATGCATCTGCGTATTCACAGCGGCGAGAAGCCGTTCCAGTGTCACCTCTGTGGAAAAACCTTCAGGACACAAGGTCATTAAACATCCTTCCTTAACTTCCGCCTGGAATATTCCTGAATAGTCGGCGAGAGTATGGCGCCATCTGGCTGTTGTTTCTTGCACTGATTGTTGTCTCTTTGACACCAGCCAGTCTAGATAAACACCACCGGACGCACACTGGCGAGCGTCCCTTCGGCTGCGACGTCTGCGAGCAGCGGTTCACGGAGAAAGGCGCCCTCGTCCGCCACAAGGCCAGCAAGCACGAGGAGGGTCGTCCCCACTGCTGTCACATATGTGGCAAAACCTTCAAAGGTGAGATGTCCAGATAAACGGGCCCCGTTGGGTTCAATGTGCGATGAACACGTCGTGGTTTGTGTTCTGATGAATCCGGTGCTCGTGTGGTTCTTCACCAGCAAGGGAGCAGCTTCGGGTTCATCTGCGCCGCCACAAAGGCATGAGGAAGTTTGAGTGCCTCGACTGCGGCTACAAGTTCACACGACAGGTTGGTTCACTGACTATTATTGTCTTTGTTAATAAATCCTCTGATGATCTGTTAATCGAGCCTAAAATTTATCTGAATCACACAAGGTTTTATGAATACATCTGTCTAATAATCTTTGTCTGTATGTGGCTCGCAGAGCTCGAGAGCCGCTCATCTTATCAGCTTCACACTTGGTGTGTGTGACGTTCAGGGTCCAAGGAAGTGCAGTGTTGAACTTGGACATGTGATATATTCAATATTAATAAAATCTGAATAAAGAAATGACCTGAGCTCTGTAGCAGCGGCGGATTGGACTCAACAAGTGACTGTCGATCTCGACATGGGCAACTGGATTCTGGGGTCTGGGTTCTGAGACGAGGTTTACTGGACTTAATATTATAAATAATAAACAGATGAACCGCTCTTTGTGCAGCAGCGGCGGCTTCAAATATTCATATTGTAGAAGTTAGAACCAGAGATTAAATGATTGAATGATTATCTGAATAGTTGCAGATTAATTTTCTGGTCATTTTAGCTCTAAAATATACAGGAATAGAATAAAAAAAATCCTGTTTCTCTCTTCCAGGCTCATCTGAGACGACACGTTCAAATCCACAAACGCACTGAGAACTACAACCCCCGCCAGAGGAAGCTGAGGAACGTGATCGTGCAGGATGTCGATGGAAGTTCTGGCGAGAATGATTCAACAAAAACCGCGGGAGTCTCGCTGACCACCGAGCAGACGGATTACAGCCCGGACACCGGCGACCTCCAGGAAACCACAAACCCAGAGGCCGACCCTTCGCCGGCTGGAGCAGGCCTCGGCTCCAGCTGCATCATGAGGGTGGTGATCGAGTCGAGCGACCCGGTGATGGAGGAGGTGGTGTCGGATCAGAACCCGGCACCGGTCGAGGCAGAGGAAAGTTTCTCGGTGCCAGAAGCCTTGCAGCCGACGCAGCTGGTCACGGAGGCGTACGAGTCCACGGTGGAGGGGATCGTCGAGGACACATCCGAGAGCAAGACATGAGAAGTGAAAGAGACCGACGCCTTCGTAGAATTCAGGTCAATGAGAAGAACTTAAAAGATGAAGCAGGTGGAATCACAGCCTGAAACTTCTGTCCCTGCAGATCTCAAGATGAAACTGCTGATGAGTTTCTAGTCGTGCAAGAGAAGAGAAGCAAATACATTTCATGCTTGAAGTAATTTATACATATTTAGTTGAACTGCATGTTTGTTAAAACAGCTGGAAACCTTTGTTTGGTTTAATTCTGCCTCCTCATCCCAGTGAGTCCAAAGCAGCTGGACTCTGGAAACCATACAATATCTTTATCAGTCTTTAGATTTGGGAAATTTAGATGAGAAGATTAATAATAAACATGATTTACCTTGTTCACTTGTGTGATTTATGTATTTCTTTGCTGCAGGATTGATGTTTCCATACAAGTGTTTGTGTTGACTAAACAACATTATGTGGTATTCAATGAGCCTGTAGGTGGATTTCATTTTCATTTGACTTAGCCTGTGGAGTTTCGCACCATGAAGCGATTTTTCTTTGCATGAAACATATTAGAGATTTGGCAAATTAGCCATCTGAGGTATGAATAAGCCCAAAGCACAAAAAAGCTGTATTAATTGAGAACAGTTAACATGGAGGAGATTTAAATCGTGCAGCTGTTCCTGGTTTACAGATGTCACAACATTGTGTAAATCATTTAACACGCAGGTTTATGATTAAAGCTTTATGGGCAAAAACATTAGCATACGTTTGCAATTCATAAAAAAAACTTTATTGACTTCTCGCACTCTGCCACAGCTTCTGTCCGTAGTTTATAGAAGTGAACATTCGTATCCATCGCACAACTCGAGTGACTCGGCAAAATAAACTCTCAGGTCTGCCTGCAGTTTCATGAATGGCAACTACACTGTAAACATTACAGAAACACAGAAAGGATAAGAATATACTATATTTACAAAACTGATTCAACAACACAAACCTGTATGAAAACGATAAGATAAACAACAGCACAGATCATGGTCACACTGCGGGACGTTCCTCTGACGTCACGTTAACGGCGTGAAGCTCAGATGCTGTTCTGATAAAGTTGAACTGCTGTGATCCAGGTTTATAAAATCATATAAAACGCACGTCAGTCCGTCAACTCGTGTTTGAAATGTTTATTGCAGCAGCAGAACAATTCGATTTTGGTGCTTCACTTCCCCAGATATGATTACTTTAATATAAAGGGGAGTGATGAGCAAATATTTATCATCCCCCTGTTGGAGCCTACAGGTGGATGCTGGGTGGGGGGGGGGGCTGCACTGCGACAGAGGGAGAGATGGGAAATAAGATGCAAAGGAACCAAGCTTGTAATATAATGCTATATTTTAAATGCTCAATTCAAAACTACAGTGGTTGAATTTCACTGTTCATAACAGTATTTGAGTTTCCCACCCCGAGTGGGACGTCAGAGGAAAATGGCCGACGTACGACTACGTTCTATGGAAACACACAAAATTACAATTTCCATTAAAGCAAATGTTTTTTTGTTTTTTTTTTTACACAAGAGCACAGATTGTATTTCCAGTTGAGACCAACCGACCCTTCACTAGTTTCACTGCTCTTGTTCTTGCGCAAATGCATCCATAAAAAATACTTCATGCACTCTGCTGGTGGTTCTAAAGAAGAGGGGGGGGGGGAGGGTGTGCAGCCTCATCATCACTCGTCGTATTAGACAAGTGCAACCATCCAGAAGTTAGAAGGGATGAAAAGGTTTAGTGCTAAATATCGATTGTGATCGCAGACGTTGTTTTTGGAATGTAGACAGATTGTTGTCGTTTCTGGGCAACGTTGAGCTTCTCCTCCGGGTGAAGCACGGTTCAGTAACATTACACTGGAGTAACAGTCGGACTCTGGACTGATTTAAAGGATGAAGACACTGTCGAGCCAGAGATGGTCTTATTTCTAAAGACCTGGCGCCTTCATTACCCACAATGCAACTCGACCACTGTTGGAGAGTCGGGGTTTTGTTATGCAAGTGACACATCAGTGGAAGCCGTTTGTCTGACTTCACTCTGGAGCCTCTACAGGCTTGTAAACACTCACTTTGATGCTTGTGTGCATTTAGAATGAATATTTAATGCGTTTTGTAGAAAAAATAAATTCCACAGTGATCCGCTGCCGACTCACAGATGTTCTCACCCCCCCGCCGGGGAGACGGTGCTCGATAGTTCCCGAATAAAAACTAAAAGAGAAGCAGCTGCTTTACTGCTCTTCGTCAAAGGAAGGGGGCAGTTAACCAGACTCACGGTTTTCTAAAAATAAAAGGATGCTATTTAAAAAATAAAGAGCTTTGTTTCACACTCTTGTTGTAAATTGAGGAAAAATGTGAGTCTTCTGGAGCCGAAGGCGTCGTCTTCAAATGTTCGGTTTTGTCGTGCGCTGTAAAACACAGATGCTGGATCCTCTGGGGAAACGTTTCATAGTAGAAAAGGAAGATGATTATCAAATAAGCTTGAGCGATAAATTGTTTCAGCTGTAAATTTAAAGTGTTCTCACACCGTATGTTTCAGTTTTACAAGAGAAAAACTTTAAAGGATAATGACTTTGGGAAAGAAACTCCCCCACCTCCCTGTAAGAGCAGCACACAGACACTTCCCTCTGCTTCTCTACAGGAACCAACCAGAACTGTTTCCCTGTGAACACGGCTAAGAAACGGGTCTGTTCCTCATCCAGTCACAACAGACGTGATTGTCACTACGACAGATTCTTCTCCCTCGTCTCTTCCGCCTTAAACAGCTTTACCATGTGATGAGGGGAATTCACACTCAGCCTATGATGGCACGTTGAGGGAGAACAGACTGAAAACGTGTGAGAGGGTGTCAAGGGTCCAAACTCAGTGCGCCGGGTTCACATCCTGGTTCTGGTTGATATTGTTGTTGAGATTGTGGAGCGCTTGGTGGCGCTGGTGGCGGTGCAGGTGAATGGCGGTCATCTCGGGAGCGTCGGTAGGTCGGAACGCGCTGGACACCTGGGGCATGAACTGGCGGAATATGCTGACGCTGCCGTGCCAGAAGGTCGGCTGAGGTAGTCGTCCGGCGAGGGCCCACGTGCGGGTGGTCGGGTCGAAGGCCTCCACCACATCGGACAACTCAAACGTGTTGTCGTAACCGCCGGACACAAACAATTTACCGCCCAGGGCTGCGACGCTGCCTCCGACGTGGACCTGGGGGAAAAGATATGAAATATGTCAACGATATGAGAAATAAATGTACTTTTACTTTGTTATTTATCAGTTTTGGGGCTAAAAATAAAAGTGAATACATATAATAAAAAGGACTGTTTGTAAAAAGGCTGGTTAAATATATAGATAGGAGTAAAATAAAATAAAAAGCGGTAGAAAAAAAGATAAATAAACCAACTTGAAGTTATAGGAAACATTAAAAACTTATGAGTAATATCAATATAATCAAATAGATTTAAAGTAAACAACCCAGCTGATATAATTGACCACATTCACTCATCCATCACTTGTACTCATGTGCGTGTTCATCATCGTCCTTGGAGCTGTTGACGCGTCTGTTCATGGAGCCGAGAGAGATCACGAAGGGATTGTTCGTGAAGTACGAAAGCAGAAAAACACATGGTGTGAAATACAAACCTGGGTCATCGGACTTATCATGTCCCACTTGTTCTTCTGAGGATTATAAACATCCACCTCCGCTGAGTCATCCCTACAAATAGAGACGCACCAAAGTCAAGCCACTGACAAAAACAACCCGTGATTCAAAGCTAACTCTTGAACTAGTCTCATCTAAATCAACAACAATCAATTATATCCTCAGGGTTTACTGCGTGGAGGGAGTCTGTAATCTTGTATTGTAATAAATAAAAAAGCTCATATAACCCAAAGTATCGTGGTGCTGATCTTACAGACTTTAGAATGTAAATAAGAAATCAAAAAATATATTTTTCATTAGCAAACTGACAGAATGAAAATGTAAACAACACAAGAAAAGGTCCAGCACTTCAAACCCTACTTAAGTAGTAAATGTATTAAATAGTGTTACAAACCAAATTTACCTTAAGGGCAAGTTTTTAAGTTTTAACTCTGCAAACAATCACCATGTTATAACATGTTTTATTATAACAAGCGGGTACTTTCTGCATTTCTCTTAGTTAATAACACAATATGAGCCACTCTTCATAAAACCATGAGCCATGAAGAGAAACTTTTGCAGATTCAGTTCAGATGTGAAACTGTAAAAAAAAAATCTGTTTACTTCTGACCTGACAAAGTAGATGAGGCCGCTGAGGGTCACAGTTTTGGGTGTGAAGGACCACGGAGGCAGCTGACCACAGTTCACCATGGACCAGCGGTTGGCGTCTGAGTCGTAGCTCTGGATGGCCATGGTGTCCTCGCCGGTCAGGCAGCCGATAGCATACAAGCGTCCGTTGCACGCGGTGGTGGAGCAGTTGTCCATGGGGTGCAGCATGGCGGGCAAGGCCTCCCAGCAGTCCAGAGCGTGGTCGTAGCGCTCGGTGCTGTCCGACGCCACCACGTAGAGCTGACCCTTCACCACACAGGAGCTGTGGTACTCGCGGGCCTTCAGCATGGGCGACGCCTCGGTCCATTCGTTGACGCTGGACTTGTAGCGCCACACGCCGTCGTAGAGGCGAGCGCCGTCGGAGCCACCTGACAGACACGGGTATGAAGCCATTACAAGTAAACGTAACGTAATCATGTGTTATTTCTGTCAGTGAGCTAACTGCTAACTGCTAACGGTTCATCATCAGTCTCCTTCCATCTCTGACTCAAGGTCTCAGATGATTTGTTGAGGGAAACACAAGCAAAAACGATGCTGATAATGATATTGATGACAACACTGACGTCCTGGCAGCACATCATGTCCATGTCCCATGTCACACACACACACACACACACACACACACACACACACACACACACACACACACACACACACACACACACACACACACACACACACACACACACACACACACACACACACACACCACACACACACACACACACACACACACACCACACACACACACACACACACACACACACACACACACACACACACACACACACACACACACACACACACACACACACACACACCAGCCAAAGAGCCGGCGGTTTATTTATAAGCCCTCATGCCTGACGACCAATTCATAATAAGAAGGAACAGGAGTGGAAATGTACTGACTGAGGCTTTCACAGGACACAGTCTAACATACACAGCAACTGTAACCACACTGACTCTGGAGTCCCCTTACAAAGTGTTGTGTAGACAAGTGCGTTAGAAAGATGTTTGCGTGTCATGATTGTCTTACCTGTCACGTACATATCGTTTCCAAGGGCAGCGATACTGTAGCCCCCTCCGAGGTGGTCAGGGAATTCAGCCAGGTAGCGCCACTGCCCCGTCTGGGGGTTGTAGCAGTCCACCGTGACCAGCTCGTCGCAGTCCTGGTCGCAGCCTCCCACCACTACCAGGATTTCTGCCAATCCCGTGGATGGCCGTGGCCGCATGCGGTGGCAGGGCCTGTCGTGGCGGTCGTACTCGCAGGACTGGAAGCTGCGGGCTTCGTTCACCATGCGGAGGCAGGTGGGCGACAGGTAGACGAGCGGGTCGCTCTCCACGTGGGCCAACAGGAAGAACCTCCTGACGAACGGGAGTCGGACCTGCTGGAGGAGCTCGGGCCAGTAGTGAAGCCTCCGCTGGAGATCGGCCTTCACCCAGCGCACTGCGATTGATAAACCGTCTCCTCCTTGTCCACACCCAGCTCATTATCGGACATGAACTCAAGCAGGCGCTTCCAGGGTAATCGCTCAAAGTCCATCCCTTTCGCCAGCTCCATGATGTTTTTCAGGACAAAGCGGCGAGCACTGGTCGCCAGCTCTCTGCAGGCGAAAGCCTCCGCAAAGTCCTGGATCTCCAAGCAGTTGGAAATGTCCAGCCGCTGCTCCAGAAAGCACAGCAGGCCTCTTTCACCGAGGGAAACTGAAACAGATCAGCCGTCTTCAGGAGGAGGTCCACGTTATCCTGAGTGACGGTGACCCGCCCCGTGTAGCAGAAGTCCACCAGCAGACCCAAAAGCTCGGCCGACACCTCGTGTAGAACCACCGGTCCATAACGCTCTCCCTCAGCGTTCCTGTAAACATGGCCCGGAAGTAGGTGCTGGCGGCGGCCAACACTGTGCGGTGACAGTGGAACTCGCGGCCCTCGGCACAAAGAGTCACATCGAAAAACTTTCTCTCAGCTCTGAGTTCGTGGATTCCCCGAAGGAGGTTGAAGGCGTGAGCCGTGTCGAAGAAGGGCAGCGTGGACGGCTGCGTCTGCAGGACGGGCTTCTCCGGCTCGGCGCTCTCTGGTGGATCCATTTCTGGTGGTTGTGATCAGAACGTTGATTTCATCTATGAGACAGAGAAACACCAGAAAAAGCATCAAAGTTCAAATCAACATGTTACAACTAACAATTCCTTTCATTATCGATTAATTTGCAGATTTTTTTCTTGATTAATAATTAGTTTGTTCCATAAAATATCAGAAAAATGTTTCCTGAAGCCCAAACAGACATCTTCAAATCACTTGTTCTGACAATTCAACATTCAAATTCTCACAACTGAGAAGCAAACATTCATAAATTGATTATTAGAACTGATGATTGATGGAAACAGTGGTCAATAATGCCTCGGGTAATGAGAAACATCTATAATGTGATTTCATTCAAGAAAGTTTCACAGTTCAAAAACAAAAGATGTATATTCATTTTCACATCTGCCTCTTCAATCCCAGATAAAATGCTTAAAAGCAAATACAAGCCAAGTAGCGATCGCAGCACAGACATAAAAGCCGACGTTTTACCAAAGTTACAGGACAAATAAACTGAAATTCTACTGTTCTAGCTGCTCGGTCCCTACCTGACTTCCTCCAGGCACGTTTCACAATCCACAGTCTAGAGTATTCAGCAGCGAAGCTTGGCCCGACTCTGAAGAGTTCGACCAGCTCCTTACTTGCTTATAAGAAAGAGAGCTCGCTTGTGCTCAGGGTCTATAAATACACCAGCAGTGTCCATTTCCAGAGGAGGGGGGGGGGGGGCTTTGGGGAGAACACCTAACATGCCGTGAGCTGACGCTGTGGAGACAGTGTAGACCCCCCCCCCCCCCGTTTCTACTGGTATGTCTCTGTGGTCAGTCAGTGTGAGGAAGTCGTCCTTGAGAGGAGCGAGAAGAATCCAGAGCAGATACACGGAGCTTCCTGTCGGAGGCTTCGTCCACTATGACAAGTTTTAATTTGAAAATGTTGTCAATGCTATTTCAGAGTTTCAGAGAAGCCAGAAGTTTGGCAACGCTGCGTGGTGCTGACCCGGTTTTATTTTGAAAACTCCGCGGCTGCCTGTAGACTCACCAAACAAATATGAAAGTTACAGCTTCTGAAATCTGTGCTTGTTGCTGGTCCTCGTTTTAAACTATAGTAAATAGGATTCCAGATTATGAAATTATAAATGAATCAGCAGAAAATTCATTCTCAAATTGTATGATACAATAATCAAACAGTAGAGCCACTAGAGAAGTCTGCTGCTAGTTGAAGCTTTGAAATTAATATATTTGGGTCATGAGCTGTCGCAGCCCTCGTCATAAACGTTGAAATCAACACTCGTACTACCGAATATTTTTATTTTATGAACCCTAATATGGATTCTTTTCTGTTTTGCGGAAAAAAAACTGACCCTAAATTCTGTTTTTAGTTCTGATAGAGTTTATATGATACTGCAATCTTGCTATTTATAGCTTCATATAATTCCTTGCAGCTTACAGAGAGGTACAGTGGATTTGGACCTTGTGTTGTGGATTCAATTTCAGGTCTGCATTCCTGTAAAACCGCCAGGAGGAAAAAAGCAAAGAACACTTGAACAGACTTTTTCAAAAAAACCACCCGTTGACTTCACAGGGACCTGAATTTAACGGCCGATCCGAACCTCTTGTCAACATTTGGAGATAATCATTCCTTTCTCAAAATACACAGGTATCTCTTTACAGAGATTTGTTTAAAGGCTGTAATAAGGCCCCTGGTCCTCCGGCCAAAGGACTTAGCACACATTCCACACCAGGGTTCAACAATGCAGCGGTGCACGCGGCTCTAAGGGATCAAACTGCCCCGCGAAGGGCAGACGGGGGCCTCACAACCCAGATCTGCACGGAAAAAACACACATCTTCCTTACTCGTGTTCAAGCAATCATCTTTACGTTAGAAGGGATAATGGCTTTTCCTTACAGAGGAGTGATGAGCTTTCCTTTCACCCGGTCGTTCCAGTGATTTCTTTACGACCCCTGTCCTGCGTGTAAATGCTAAAAATGTTCTACCAGGAAAAGCGGCTCAGTCATTCAACCATAACATCTGCTCTTCGTCTTCCAGGTTTTGGGCCGTTTTTATCTCCCCCCCCCCCCGCATTATCACAAACATAAAACATGAGGATAGCTTCAAAGTGCGGAAGGCAGGAGTGTATTGAGCAACTTGTGTTTACCAACCGGATCCAGGAATAGCTAAAAGACATTTATACTCTGCCAAAGGAACGAGGCAGAGGGAAGGTGAGAGGGAGGGGCATGGCGGAGAGGTGGAAACAATCCCACAGCTACGAGTGAGGAGCACAGAGAGAGCAGTGTACAGCCAGACATCGGCCCCACCCACCTGCACAGGCTCGCCATATAGGTGGCAGGGTCTCTGAGCCCCCCCCTCTTTCATCAGGTACCATAACAGCATACGTCTGTCTTCCCCTGGAGATGAACTCATGACCGCAGCTATATTCTGGATAAAAACACTCATGGAGGAGGCATGCTGTTACTCACAAGTACAGCCAGAGTCGTATGAATTTCGTGGGGGCTGACGCAGACCCCGGGAGTAAACGATTTCTGATACTGATACATCAGTCGATATACATCTTAAAAAATGTATTTGGCAATGCCAGTCCGTCCCTGCGTTTGTGTGTCGACCCGCGCTCACCCACTAACTAAAGCTGATTCTCCAGTTCATGGTTCTGTGAACTGAGTCGAGCTTAACCAAACTTTGAACAAACAGGTGGACAGCTTCAGGGTTCTGGCGTCTTTCAGCCGGTGTTTACTTGCGGCTCAGTTACTGAAGGTCACTTGTTTCATGGGTAACATCCTGTCCAGAACTCCAGAGGAGGGTGGGTGGCTGATGTTTTGTTCTAATCCTTGAAAAGATTGATGAGAGGGTCGATGACTTCAGTCGGGAATCATGTTGCTAATGAAGATGTGCAAACTACTGCAAAAAGACACTGAGAGAAGTATAAAGTGAGAAATGGCAACTTCCTACAGCCCAAGATGAGCTAAACATATTTTACTATTGTCTGACCAACAGTCAAAACCCCAAAGATATTAAATTTCATTATCTTAAATCTTCACATTGCAATGTGGACACGGCTGAGCTGCATCCGTCCGAGTTCTGCAAACAACTGTACAAACTGTACTCTCAGATATCGGAGCACAAACACAAAGGCAACACACTCAGGTTACAAAAAAACCAAAAGCATCATCTTGTTTCGTTTAAAACTGAGAAAAAAAAGTTGGCTTGGTTTCTTGGCTGCAGGGTCTGAGTCCTGCATCACAGTTTGGCTTCCAACAGTCCCGACTATTCCCTGACTGTACGTTAAGTATGTCTGGGAGCTGCTCTGTGATTCGAACTGGTTAATCAGAAACACGCTACATGCTGGTGCAGTGTACAGTGTGTTCTCCGTGTCTCCGTCTCAGTGCGAGTGATGCCCCTTACTGGTGCAAGCCTGCAATTACCGATAACGACTACATTGTAGTCGCAGTGAAACAGCTCTACTGTGAACGACCTTCTTCGAACTTCACTTTCACAAGGTTTGAAATACAAACTGGGAGGGATTTACAAGGACGTCAAATCGTGTGACTTCTTTAACGGAGCGGTACTCAGCACCTTGTACGCCAACAACCCCGGTGAGACAGCTGCTCACTGTGCCGTCGCTGCCGGGACCAGTGCAGACATCAGAGTGACACAAATCCCTGGTTCTGCACAGCTGAGCCCGGCCTGGCCATAAAAAGGCAACGGCGGACTCCTCACACCACACACTCATCTCCCCCCCCTCCCTTACGAAAAGCAACAAGCCTCAGATAAGAGACATGTTGCTGGAGAACGTCTGCACAACGGGGTCCGGACTTTCTCCTGAGATTCACCAACGAAGGACGCAGGAGCAGGAGATTCTTCGATTGACCTGTCACAACAAAACTTAATAAACACGTTTCCTTGCATTTCCTCAACATACTGGCTTTAATTGTTGTTTTTTAAATATGTTTGTTGTTTTAAATTGATTCTTTTTCACTGGAAGGCAGCGTCCCAGCAATTTGGTTCTGGAATCTTTTAAAGATCTCTGTTCCTTTGACATTAGAAAGGTTACGGTGAAAAGTTATAATCTTAAATTTGCACAACACTGTCATCTGCTAGTTCCGCAAATTTCCAATTGGATAATTGGTTTGGAAATGATCTCAGTGGTAGAACACGAGCTGACGTGGCTGTGGACTGTAACTTAATGAGTTTTAACAAAAGGTGCACCACAGGGCTCTGTACCAGGTCCACTTTTTATTCACAATTTCTGCAAACATGAACCACCGAGGCCTCAAATTAAAAAAAACTGTTCAAACCATCCAGAGCCATGTTGGCTTCATGATAACATCCAGATGTCAGATACACAGCTGGGCCCAAATCCACATGCAGAGCCAGATGTTCCACAGGACTTCTGAAGGTTATTATTATGATTATTATAAAACTTCCAAGACGCTAACGAACTTCAGCCACAGTTCATAACGCGTGATAAAACGTTAAACGACATGTGAGGACAGAGCTGCGGGTTGTGGTTCCACGTGTTAAATCCATATAAAGATGATGAAGGTGATGAAGACGCGTCAGGTTCGTGCGGAGCCCGGGATGTGTTCCTCCTGTCGCCGCGGGGAGTCGGTGCCGGAGGAAGCAGCGACATTAGAAACTGACCTGAGTTTACCTGCGGCCGCGGAGGAGGTGTTCACTGCGAACCGAGAGGAGACGAGGCACCGAAGGAGGAGAAAGGAAAGTTTGAAGCTTGGCTGTGAAAGTCCGAGGCCTCATCTTCTGCTGCTTCCTGTCCGCCATGACAGCCTGCGACACGCGCCGCCTTCACGGCCCCTCGGAAATATCAGCAGCGGCAGCAGTGGACGATTCTATACAACAACAACAATGATCATAATATTATAATAGTCGTATTATAATTATATCTATATTATAACTATACTACACTGCTGCTGCTAATACTAATAATATTCATAGTATTTATGATAACAATATATTATAATTTCAAGAGAAACAACAACGAGAAGGTGTATAAGAATGATTACTATACTACTAACTATACTACTAATACTAGTACAACTACTTCTAGTAATAATAATAAAATAAAAAGAATATTTCCATGATTACTATAATACTACTACTACTTCTAGGAATAATAATAACACAAACAAGAAGAAGATGAAGACGAATAAGAACGATATACCATCATTACTATACTACTATTACTAGTACAACTACTTCTAGTAATAATAATACAAATACAAATAATATTTCCACTATTACTATAAAACTACTACTACTACTTCTAGGAATAATAATAATAATAACAGAAACAAGAAGAAGACGAAGATGAATAAGAACGATATACCATCATTACTACACTTCTACTAGTAGTTCTAGGAATAATAATAATAACAGAAATAATAATAAGAAGAAGACAAAGAAGAATGATACCGTTATTACACTAATCAGGGAACTTGTGACTTATACACTTTTGAATATCTTTAATATCATGTGTTTATATTATGTCTGACCCTCATGTTCCACAGATGACTGACCTGAGAGTCCGACGGCCTCGGCAGGAACACCTCAGATCAGATGTTTTATGTTTTTTGCGTTGGAGTGTCTCTGTGTGTTCTGAACCTTGAGAGAAACTCTTGTTTGACATAACTCACAGTGACCCAGACGGCGGTTCTGTTCCCGCCCATTCGCTGCAGTACTGAAATAAATCTATTGTACCTGAAGCTTTTTTGTCGAGTCACATTGTAATAAACTCATAAATTCAAGCGAGGACAGCGAGGGCCATTGTGAGGGAGCTGTATTTAAGTGCAACCTAATTACAGTGCATGTGAAGCAATAATAGCAAACGGAAGTTACCATATCAACAGATTGCACTGATCTAATGTTGTGGCTGCATCACGTCTCTGCATTAGAGGAGCTGGTCGGCTGGTTTTATCACCAGAGCCAGACTGATGTTTCCAGTCTGTCAGCTATTATATATTTACACAAAGAAGAAGTTCTAAGTGCCATTGTTAAAAAATGTAATCGTTAAACCTCAGTCAAGTGAGATGAAATGTCAGCATCCCTGGTGGAGGACCCTCTACCTAATTTGGCAGCATTATACAATGTCAGAGTGACCCCTGTGTGGAGGATGTCTGTCAGCAGTTCCCATATCTCCACTGCCTGTGGCCGGGAAGTGAAGCCAGAGAGGGTTCACAGCAGGTCACGCTTATTGCACAATCAAGGCCATCCTCTCTTCCTTGCCTCCCCATTATGCCTCTCTGAGGGATGAGCAGCGAAGGTACACAGACGTACATTTGTTCTCCACTGACTGAATCTTAAGCAGTTTATTGAATTAAACATTGTGAGAGCCTCGGTGGACGTTACCTGTCAGTGTCCTGCTGGTTCAAATGAGAGCAAAGGGACTGTGAATGCCTGATGGATGAATTTATTATTTCACACGGGAATCGTCTGAATTCAAAACGCACATTTTTACGTCGATAATCTGCGACGATTTATTTTTAGCGCAGGCGAAGACACAAACGTTTTTTTTTTTTTATCAGAGCTCCAGTTGAGAGTCGTTTCATAACATTTGCAATATAACATAACATCTTTGTGTTCCACGAAGCAGTGAACGGTGTGTAGCAAATTTCATGGTAATCCATCAAATGCTTGTCAACATATTTCGGTCTGAACCACAAAAGTCAAAGGCCAGAAGATTGCCAAAGACATTATGATTGATCCGTTGGGCGCCGTGGATGTTTGAGTCAAATTTCCCAGTAATCCATCAGACAGACGTCAGGACGATTTTCATTAAGAGAAAGACAACGGTTAAAAATCCATTGCAATCATCTGATGGTTGTGTTTGACCAACCGACATCTTGTAAATCATTGTCATGTCTTCTTTGATTACGTTTCACAGGACGAGAGAAAAACAACGTGAACCTTTAGTGAAGACTCTGAAATGAAAGTGATCATTTCAACCTCAACTAAACTAAAGAAAGGTTAAGAAATCATTTCACGAAGGGTAATTACGCTGCTGTAATGGCAGCATCGAAGGTCTTGAATGATGTGGCGGCTGGTGCAGTAGATAAAAAACAGCATTGTGTTGCCATTTTTATTAATATGTCTAAGCATTTCAATATTGTTGAATTCTTATGAAAGAATCTGTAAGATTTGATGATTAACAAAGGTGTACCACAGGGCTGTATACTAGGTCCACTTTGATTCACGATTTCTGTAAGTACATGCGGTGAAAAAGTTAGAGACAGCACAGTTGTTATGTTATTATATGTTATTAGCTTCCTGATTAGACTGAAACTAATCAATGCATTTGTGACTAAGCCAAACCGAGTCAAGTGACGATCATAAAAAACCTTTCATACTAATTTCATCCTTTATATTACTCGAGCAACTTTGAAGGTTAAATAACTAAATTATTAATTTTACCAGGGATGTGAAAACCATACTTATTTAAAATCCTCCAGTCTGAGCTGAGCCTCCCTCTCACATCTTCATCCCCATCTTTCATCCATTGTTATTAGATGTCTTATCGTGTAAAGGTCACAGCTTATTGGCTAGAAACTCTTGAAAAGCCCTGGAAGAAATACGTCCACTCATCCAAGATTGTTCTCCCCCTGTGTGTGATCCATGTTGGCTGTTGTGCAGCAACTACACCCAAGTGAGAGACACACACAAGACACATTACAATGACAAACGAGTGTTGACACACGTTCAGTCACTAGATGGAGACATTTTATAGTTTTTTTTATATTGTATCACGCGTCTGTCGACCAGCAGCTTCCGAGACAAAAACAATATCTGCCTTTTTAATTTGCTGTGGAACAAAGATGCTCTCGGCACAATGAATACTTCCAGGTATAATTAAATTGCTTTGGTTGAAAAAAATACTTTTCTCTGTGTAAAATGATATTGAAATTTTCCTAATTGACGTGTTTTGGGAGCAACAAAGCTTTTTACACACAGCCTGCATCAGACCAGCTCCCAGTGTAGACCCTAAAGCAGCAGGGGATGACTTTCTGTATGTGCCTGCTGATATTATAAAGTTTCCATTCCACAGTTAACAAGTGGATTGCACCAGATATTCCGAAATCCTTTGTAAGGATTGAGTCCTAACGTCTGACTCTACCCAGGTTACTACTCGCAAATTGATATTAGTTTTGTCAGCATTTATTTGCATTAGCGACACAACAACGAGTAGATGCAAATATTTAGAAACAACCTATACTATCCAGTGTGTAGGTATTCATTTAAGAAAGTGTAAAGTTATCACTATATATCTATATATATATAGATATAGATATATCTATATCTATATATATATCAATGGTTACTTACTAAACATATTTTAACTTGTAAACAGCCTGTACATAAGGATCAGGTTCTGTTCTTAGATACAGAGAACATCCATTATTGTGAAGTTATTTAGGCTTCAGAAGAGCTTTATACATGTTTAATAATCATCTGAAATTCTATCACAAGAACATTTGTATGAAAATATAATGTGTCAGACTGTTTCTTCAATTATATGGCTGAAATATTTTTTTAACCTTTTTAAACCTTTAATATAAACTTACACATTAGGACAAAAATATTTATGTAAGTATTTAAAGTGGAAGAAAATGATCAATTACCTCATGCACAACCAACCAATCAATCAATCAATCAACCAATCAATCAATCAATCAATCAATCAATCAATCAATCAATCAATCAATTTACTTCTATGTCATTTCTCTCCCTGGTTAGAGAGCTGTGCACGTCTTCATTGAGCACTGCAGTGATGAAACTGAGTGGACAGTAGTTGCCAGTGCAACATACACTATTTATATGTTGTTGTTATACTGTTGGATATTTAACGGCACAGCACAGTCACTGAGTAAATTATTAATATGACAGACTGCAGCTTTGAATATCAATACGTCTCCGACAGCAAGTGAACGAACCCACAGCACAAAAGTTGGATCGATGGCAGCCGAGCAAGAGGAGCGAAGCCAAGACGAGGATTCATCGATTGATTGATTTGTATTATTGCGTCGAGCACATTATCTGCCAAGTAAAAGGGCAGCATTATATTAGAAAAATAAATACTACGAAAGATAAGACAAGTATTGTAAATGAAACAACAAATAAACATAAAAATATAAAATGTGTTTCATTCTGATTCACACAACCTGTCCTCCTCAGGGATGTTTTTCAAATCGACCGACGTGAAGTCCAGAGGAAAGATTCCTGTTCTCAGCTGAACAGCTTCAGACCCGTGACTCCTCCATAAGTTTTTACTGCAACATAATATAATACCAGACACAAGTTGAATTTGTGTTCTTGTAATTTCTTCTAACACAACATCTTTTAACAATCCTCTGATGAAGAGGAGGAAGCTGTTGAATCACCAGAAGCTCACACCCCGGAGTCTGTGATGTGCGTTTTGCTTGTTGTGCCTGGACACAATTATATAACCTGTGATTATTGTGCTGTGTTAAAATATTAAAGGTCGCGGCGTGTTTGGGTTAATTGAATTTGAAAAATCTATCGCCTCTCCACGATGTGACATCTGTGAAGAGCCTGATAATAACACACTCTGGGCTCGTTGTATATGTAGGTGTATTATTTGTGGACTCAGGCGTCGGGTTGGGGGCGTGGGGGGGGGGGGGGGGGGGGGGGGGGGGGTGAAAACATTGGGCAGCCGCATAAAATATTGAACAAACTCATCTTTATTGTTCTTGTTTCCTTAATTGTATCAGGGGCAGTGTGTGCTGCTGAGGCCCGGTCAGCGAACCCTCTCCTGGATAAATAAAGGGTCATAAACTTAATTTATTTTATTATTTTTCACTTGGAGTATTATCTGTAATCATAAAATACAGTGTGGGTTTCTGCACTCAGCATGCAGTAGTAGTTAAACTGGTTGGTAGCTGGGACCCCACATTTATTATTCTTTATCCACCATAGTGTAAGTAACCACAACTATTATTTCATTTGAAATAAATGAACTTTCTAAATTACTCTCCACGGCTTTATTAAGGCAAGAGCCACAGATTCTCTGTTTAAATGTTCTTTCATGACTCTAAAGCTATAAGTCAGTCGCCGTGCAGAATATTACAGATCTACAGTTGGTGTTTTTATGATGGGATGTCTTCCAGCTGCCATAATGTTTATCGTGTGCTGAGGGAGACGTGGTGCCTGCGCTCGAAGGGGATCCACACCAGCCACATTTCATTTGTTGTTTCATGTCGCAAGAGCCCAGCCGCGCTGTTCATGTGCTGTCAGCTGAGCCTTTTCCATCAGGCGTCACCTTGTGTGTGTCTGTGTGTGTGTGTGTGTGTGTGTGTGTGTGTGTGTGTGTGTGTGTGTGTGTGTGTGTGTGTGTGCGTGAAACGTTAGCTTGTCACTGTTGTTTCCCTGACTCACATGTAACACAGGGTTAATGCCAAATTACACATCCAGGCCACCTCATCATGCTCCGTTATTTCACAGAGCCAGTGTTTACAATGTCGTGGCGAGATTGTGACAAAAATTGTAAAATTACAAAACGTCGTGTTTCGTTCTGAGCCGACGCTCATTGTCGGATGTCGTCCTTCTGGTTGCCGAGCGAGTGAATTGCAGGAGCAAACAAAATTGCGAAAGCGGGAATCATGAAAAGCGGTCAGCGATGATTGAAAAAGCTGATGACTGAAATGTTTCTTTGTGTGTTTGACTCAACACAGATGTTCCCCCGCGAGGCCGAGCAACTTGTGAACACGCACATCGTCTGCGCCCGGTCATCAGAGCCGCCGGTGCTGAGCGTGCAGTTGCATATTATACTTTATCTTCTGTGTAAAGGCTGTTTTTTTTCTCCTCCATTACTGGTGCTGATGCATTCACGAGGGGGGGGGGGGAACACTTTAGTGCTGGTTTATTGTGATGAATAATTTCTAAAGGCGTGGTCGTCCGCTTTCCTGACACTCACAACCCACATGGTAATCTGGAGCCTAATCCAATTATACGCCGGTGATGCTCGGACACGACTTGTGGATATAACCATCGGCCGGCACATCTGCATTTGCTGAGTGCACACCAAGAGAAATATGTCAGGATTTGCAAAAAGATCTTCTATATTCTCTCAGCATTTGCAATAAAAATCTGCCCGATGTCCCTTCCCCCGGTCTTTACAATTGAATATGACTGTGAGAGTTTATGCTGCCATCCCAGGGGCCATCAGAGAACCTAAATGGAAGATTAGAAGCCATTTATCCTTCTGAAAATATATTGTTTCCAGAATCCTTGACAGCGGGTTTTTCTAGAACATCAGCAAAAAATGTTTCTGCGGTTTCATTTATCTTCATGCCAGGCCTTTCTCTCAATAAGCGGCCACTTCCCTCCCACTGCAGAGGACTCCTCACGAATCCGTCTGCTGGTTTAGTTTCACCCCCCCGAACACAACACAATTAATCATGCTGTCACACGATCTATGCGTGAATGCTGCATGGCCGAGGGATACCGGGCACAGAGTGACACGATCAAAACCAAACACACAACGGAATGATAAGAACTCTCTTATGTGCAGAAAGCGATTTCCAGTATCGCTGCGCCCGTGCAGGACGGTAAGTGGGGAGGTGTTGCAGCAGGCGTTGGTCACGTAATTGCAGTGTTTCCGTCGACTCTAATTAGTCAGTGAGCTGCATCGTCAAAGAAGACACACGATCAAGGAATAAAAAGGGAATTACAACTCATCTCCAACGCTCATTTTAACTGTGCTCGTCAGATGCATGTGTGATATCCAGGGATGCACATCTGGTTGAAATCAAAGTGCCAAACAAAATGTGTTAAGCAGAGATCGAAGAAGTCGATAACAGCGACACGTTCAGATGTTGCGACACCAACGACTGAGAGAGAGAATAATAATTGGATAATTCTATATTTGGCTCCATGTTGGTGAATTCCACTTCTCGGCTTAATTTGATTCACCCTGAGTACATGACTGATCCCTCGCCAGCACTTTCCCCAATAATATTCCCATGTAAGACGGCAGCTAAACGAATAGCTAATGAGCGGGGGGGGGGGGGGGGAAAGAAGGCAAGTTTCCCCTATGGTTTCCCCCCCTCATTTGTTAGCCTGCCATCACCGGGGGCCACGGAGGAGGTGACACCAACACAGCAGTGTCCCCCCCCCCCCCCCGACAAAACTGGTGCCGTGTGTGGAAAATAATAAGACGTTAAACCCCGGGAGGGTTGGAGAGCCTGTCTTCAAAGAGCGACTTTTCCTCCTTCTCACCAAAGGCGCTTAGGTTCGGGGGCTCCAGCCTCCTGCCACGTCTCCGAGGCAGCTGTGTTATTATGGATGGAGATTACCGAGCGTTGGTGGGCAGAGGATGACCTCGACCGATTATCAGGGAGACAAAGAGCCACGGCTGCCGAGGGAGGCCTGCCGGATTGCTGCCGGAGTAAATAATACACCAGTTCTTCACCGGAGAGTAATACACACAGAGGTGCCCGAATGAGACGTAACAATCTGGACTTTATGTCACGTTAGACAAAACTAGAAATGCTCTTCGTTGTAATTTACACTAACAAGTGTAACAAGGATCTAACGGTGAGGAAATAATGCAATGTCCTGGCAAGGGGCTTCCACGACATGAAGTGGTTTCATAACAGTTCTTATTAGAGTGAAATTTGTTGTCATGTCATTTCGAGTTTTGTCTTATTTCATACAGCTTCTTACTTTGCCAGTGCGCTGTAAAATAAAGCGTGACCTCGGTTTTGCACCGTTACTGGTTGTTTTTTTTTACTTGTCAGCCACCGGAGACTGACCCTGGAGCTGTGGTAACACATTAAAGAGCTGTGAAACCAGAGGACACAGAGGACAGGTCTGCGAGTTAGAACTGGGAGATTTTACCCAGGATGCAGTTGGCAAGTTTTTACAGTGGGGGGGGGATCGAGGATTTGTTCAAAATCAGGGGCCATAAAGGGGCCAGAATTTACACAGAGGGGCCAATTATACGTCTAACATCAATGCACTATTCCTGATTACACAAGGTGCACATTGAAATCATTCCTTGTTCATCTTTAGCTCATTCTGTAGAAAATATAAAAAAACAGATTAAAATATCCAACAATATGATAATACAACAATAACAATAGAGAGACATGTTGGTAATAATAATATCCTCAGATTTACGTGTTGAGTTGTGACTCTGTGAACCTCAGATCTTCAGATTAGCCGTAGGTGCAACAATTTAACAAAACTAACTTTTTATGAAGTATAATTTGGCATAATGTTCATGTTTCTATTCTCATATCTTCCTCTGAGTTGTGGTGATTGTGATAATTACACTCCGAATTAAAGGATAATTCAAATGTGTTTTGCGGCGACGCAGCAATATCGAAACCAAACTCATCGCCCGTGTGACAACTAAGATATCCAGGGCAGTTAAGCGAATTGCTAAACCTGTTTGCTCCTCGTGTGATTATTTTTTACGCCTCGTACTGTTTAAAATTTAAATGGGAAAGTGTTCTCAATGGCAGCGACAACAGTCGGGGCTGTGTTTATCTGCACAGAAACAAATCTCACGCTGCTGCTCCACAGCCAAGCAGCCCATCATCCTGTCCAAATGATTTCATGCTCGGGGAAACTGAGGTTAGGGAGAATGTATCAGGTAGGAAGGGGGGGCGCTGAGACCTGTGGGGCTCGAGCACCACACGCCATACGCTGATTTGCTTTGGCCTCCTTTTTGTTCTGCTATATTGTCTCTTTATTGATCTCCAAATTGTTTTAATGGCGCTTTAGAATATGCTTGAAAGGATCCATGAGCGAGCTGATTCGCTCACTTACACACGAGTGTAATAGCAAAAAGAAAAGGTTGGATGAATCAGAGGAGGAGAGCGAATCCCACGAGAAACATCTGCAATGCTAGGCTGCTGCTCAACAGGGATGTTTACACCTCCGTCTCTTTCTTGGTAAGGAAGATTACACAAAAACTTTCAAATGGATAACCCCAAAACTTGCTGGAAGGATACGTGTTACGAGACACAACTAAACTCTACAAATAAAGGCAAAGCCAGTTCTCTCCACGTTCACCTGGTGACATTAAATTCAGTCCCTGTGGCGTATGCGGTTCATTAGAACCAATGTGCTGGTCAGCAATCTGACCAGGGAGTTGATGGATTACACTTCCTCTTTTAACCCACCTTTCCAACGTGGTCCACCCGCTTCGGCCTCCAGCGACGCCAGGCTCGGTCTGTTAGGTCACCGCCTGCCGTGAGCCGCTGCCCCTCGGACTCTCAGGTGTGGGAGTCGGATTGGAAGCGTCTGACGCCTCATTCCACGCTACACTTCAACCCAAGTATATTTGGATTAACAAACCTCCTACGGGTCATAACTATGTAATATGCATCAGGATATAACCCATTAAATCAGAAACAGGTGGCACGTCCAGATTTTAACTTTGCGATATACGGAATAGAATAGTTGAGGGATCCTGATAGAAAATAAAAAAGCATCAGGCCTATTTTCGTGGACTGGTTTCATTTCTCCAACTTGTGTGAACCCCTGGATTCAGCTGCTGTGGGGACGAAACACTTCCTCCTGTGAAATGACAACAAGCTCATTCAGTTTGTCATCTCTGGGCTCAGCGTCTCTGCACCTGCTCAGCGAGAGGCTCTGAATTACATTACTAACACACCTATGAGACCTCAGACAAGTGGCCCCCGGGCAGTGGATCGTGTGTGTGGGCGTCCTACGACAGACGCAGCCTCCATAACCACCGTGGCACTAATCTTACTAAAGAAGAGGAAAGTGCACTCCACTCTGTGACTAGAGAAAAGACAGAGGACTCTGATATTTAGTTTATGGAAAAGTTACGAAACTGCTTGGAGGCAGACTTCTTGTGTAAAAGATTAATTTATTTCTGTGTGATATAAGTAAACACATTCCATTACTGTAAACCACTTTAATTGAGCATGTCAGCATGTTGCTGTTTATTAGTTGCTATGAAACACAAAGAAGCACTTTACCCTTCGTAAGATATCATTATCATTTCATGAGTCTACGTTGATTCTTTTACAAAAGTAAATTATTGATTATTTCTTCCCAGTGGTACTTAAGTTATCTTCCACCACTAGAAAAATACATATACGTAAGTTTTACCTGTTTGTCTGTTTGTCTAGTTATCATCATAACACAAACATATCTGCGAAACTTGGTGGAAGGACGAACCCGCAGACACGACACAGGAAACAATCCAGGAATATTTATCATTTCTTTACATTGCTAAAATCTCTTGGAATAAGTCCTCACCCACTTTCTCCTGAGCTCAGATCAGAAAAACAGTTTTAATGGATCACTAAAGTCGTGAGGGTTCATCCTCCGGGCATCGTGGGATATCGGAGCCAAATTTAACGACAATACATCCAATAGCTGTACGGACATATCACCCACAACCCCAAATGTCAAGCTGCTGATCGGTGAAGCCAGCAGGTCTCATCCCGTGGAGATCATTAACGTCCGTAGGAAATGTCATAGCGATCCATCCAATGGTTTGGAGATATTTCGATGTAGTGGACACAACGCATCGCCCCTGTGGAGCCACGCAGCTAGCATAGCTAAACACTTTTGATTGACAAATCTTTCTGGTGGCCGGCTGCGGTAGGTCATAAGCCCCGCCTCCTCCATGTTCACAAATGGGACAAGGACCAAACGAAGAAGTCAAAGTAAATGTTAAATACATTTTTCCCAAAGATGGTTTCTGTCGAATTAGTTTTTAATCAGTTTAAGAGCAAGCGACAGGGTTTGACAAAGAGGCCAAATAGGACTTTGACTTGTTTTCTTCGTGTTGTGGCGTTAACTTGGCTGTGTACGTAAAGTTGTACGTGAAGTTGTAGACTTGTTAGTTTATCATCGGAAGCCAGGTAGACCCATCGGTAGAGGTTTAGCAAGTTAGCCAATCTGGTTTCTTCTCTATCAGTTTGTCAATAAAATACACGTATGTACAGCTGGGTGCATGGACGCATCCCACCTGTAGGGGGAGCCCGCGTAGAGCCGAGAGCGACTCTTACACGGCAGCTTCGTTAGCAGTTTTTAAAGATCTTGTATAGTTCACTTTTGTACAACAAAGACTTGTACGTGCATTAAAAACATGAAAAGGGAAAACACGGCACAAAACACCGAAATGCTCCGTGAACACGTTTTCTGTCGAGGTTCCAATTCTCAAAGGCCGATCCTTTCTTCTCCATCTCCGTGTCCGGAGAGAGAAAGGATCAAACACATCACTGATCTCCTCCGCCTTCATTTACTCTGAGATCTGAAGAGTCGCAGTCGGCTACAATTATCTACTGAAGCCCAGCGGAGGAGCCGCTGCGTTCACCGCACTCGGCTGGAACCCAGTGTGAGTGTTTGTTTGCTTCCAGTGTTGTGAACGGATGATACTGACTCTGGGAATTCATCGACCGGGAGATGAGGCAGTCGATGCTGCAGCGTGCAGCACACAGATAATTATCATCTTCTAACACTGATTCATAACTTTCAACGGTGTAGTTCAGGGACGACTGATGAGGTTTTTCTCTCTTTTTGAAACGTTACCTCCTCCACTGGCTCCTCATGTTCATGCCTCCATGCTGGTGACACCGTCTGACACCACATCTGTCTCATTTAGAATTATTTACGATGTTTAGCCCACAAATAATTAATAAAATATCAATAATACGATTATTATTACTGTATTTGTAATTGTTTCGTTTTTTGAATAGTTTTCCATGTTGAGTTAAATTGATTGAGACATACGGTTGGAAGAGTTTTAGTTATTAGCGAAGTTGCAAATGAGTTTTTCTCTCTTACTCACCGAACCCCGAGGGTCTGGTTTCACTTCTATGATCATTATAAGTTATATTAACTCATAACACAACACCGCGCAGAGGGATCCACCAGGGACAGAGATCACTTTGTCACTAATTGAGTTCGCAGTGGTTTCTCATTTCCCTGAAACGCTGGTGCAAACCTGTAAATTCTGTTCTTCGTGTTGCGGGTTTTGTGTTTTTCGCGTTGACCTGTAAAAGCAGTAATGAGGAAAAAATGAACAGGCCGGCAGCTGGCAGCATTCACGGCCTCAGGATTGAAATGCATAACAGCGGCTGCAGAGAATTGACTCCTCTGGACTCTATCGCTCGTCGGGGGGGCCACGCTGACAGGAGCTCAATTAAACGCCTCATCTCAACGTCGTTCAGGCCGTGTTTGGATGAGACTCGGCTCCGTGCACATTGTACCTGGGTGCAGAGTGATCATGCTGATCCATACCGGGGGATAAGCTCATGCTCGTTCATCACCACGCGCTGTGTACTCAGCCTCATTGAAAAACACCATAAGGTGGCTGCAGATCAGATTTTAAGCCCTTTTGAGCACCTCACGGAAATAGCTTGTTTCCCTGTGCGTCTCACAGGCTCGTGTGATACACTCACTCAGATCTATTTGTTCTCAGATCTCATCTGTTGTATTATGGATCTGGAGCATCATCCATCAAATCCTGCTTACACAACGTTCGACTGTCGCTAATGAGCTTAACGATGAGTCAAAACAGAGACGTGGGAACCTTTGCTGAACACAACACGACAATTTAAACACACACACACACACACACGTGGCACCGACACACTCGCTGTGGAACTCCTGCCGCCCTACGACCCTTCGGGAGGAGTTTGAAAGTGCTGTTTTTGATTAGCATAGCTTTGAGTGAGCCGTCCCTTTGTCATGCATTTGCCACGATGAATCAGGTTCAACATCTGCAGCCAAAGGGCTGTCAGCGCCAGAAAGAGGTGAAGCGATCTACATATCAAACCGGTCAGGGGGGGGGGGGACGACCTCATGTGCAGCAGGCCCCTCATCTACCGTGAAAAATATGCCCACACCTGCAACAAAATCACCACCACGACCGTCGCCCTCCTCATTTATATATAGCTTACAGCCAGAATCGCTAATTGGAGGAGACGTTTGGAACCTGTTGGAAATGAGCTCTCTCAGCAGTCGTCTTGATTACGGCGTTAATTCTTCTTCGGAGAACAGAAAGCGTTTGTGTTTTGTTTTTCTTTAAAGCACCGTTTGTTAAATTATTTAGAGCTGGGGGAAAATGCATTTGTATGAGAGAGACACTATTTTGTCTTCTTTCTAACGGCGCGTCGTGAATAATTGACGACGAGGATCGAACCTCTCGTGCGGTTAAATCAGAGACGTTTAATCAACGCTTTGCGCTCTTTAACTTAGAGCGTGTGGTCATTTCAGCAGATTGACGAGAGCGTTGGGACGTTTTCCGCTGCGTCCGCCTCTTTGCACGTGTTCGATATGATTCCGCTGAGTTTTACCCGTCTTCAAATATTCACCTTGTGCTTAAGTGCATTGATTTTTGAAGTTAAACTCAAACTTTAGAGAATAACAACTAATGAGGGACGAGGAAGAACCTGGACGCTCTTCGTGGTAATGGTGCATTAACTTTTTTTTTACGGCGGGTAATTTCCCAGCTGTCTTAAAACTATACCATAACAAACAACCATTACACGTAGCTGCATTATTTGTCGGACACACTGGACAAAACACTCTGATTCATGTAATGACACGAGGAAGAGCTCCTTCACCCCGGGTCTATTTCCGTCCACCACCATTAATGCTGCTACAGCAGCTCTTTGGGGAATTATCGAGTTGCTCTCGCGAACACTTGTATAGCAGTGAACCTGTTTGCATTAACCACCGGGCAGACAATGGAGGGGGGGGGGCGAGTCAGTATCAGCTGCAGCAGATGCACAGAAGATAATTGACTCCTTCGAAAAAACCCTCGGCCAGAAACAATTTGTTATTTGCCTCATAATCAGGATTGCCCAAGAAGAAAAGATCCAATCTTCAGGAGCAGGAAACGCAGGATATCCAACGTTAGGGGGTTCGGGGGCAGGTTGGGTTTAGATGAGCTGTCTCGGAACCAGCGTAGGCAGCGTAGTATTTACGCCCTGTTGTAACTCAATTAAATCAGGGAGTCGACCACGAGCTTGTTAAACTCAATATCACTTTAATTAGATAAGGATGAGATCATTTTCCTGGAGCCTTATTCATCATCGGGTTTATTAAATTACTTTGATTAATGGTTAAGTTGGTAAGAACACAATGAAGAGATAAGGTCAAACCATTCATATAGGTTCAATATAACACAGTAAGAAAGTCAAGTCAATTAGTCAATCAGGTCTTTTTTTCTGAACCTTTTTCAGATACAATATGAGAAATTAATTTGGATTCAATCCGCTGACGTTTGTGGGGAAATAAATAATATATTGCAACTCCTTCAATTCCATCTAGCTGCACCCAATTTCACACAATGTTTTAAAATCAAGATTCAGTCATTATTTATGGGTAAGAAAAAGTTAGAATAAAAGTTAAAATAAAACAAACCTAGATCCAGATCCCCACATTCTGCTTTGCATCATAGATTTTTGCGTAATCCTGCAAACAAACAAACAAACACACAAAAACATAGCCTCCACGGTGGAGGTAACAAACTGCCAACTTAGTGTGTATCAGCATTTGTATGCAGCCTCGTGTTGTGATCTCTCTCCCTCCCTCTCCCTCTCTTTGTGTGTCACACACACTCACACTAACACACACACACACATAGTTAAACCCTCATCATTACAGGTTGTAAACAGGGATCACAATCGGAGCGAGGAGGAATTGTCAGAGGGAGCGGCACCGACCCGGCAGTCACAGGTGGCTCGGCTCGGGGGAAACGTATCACCTGAGACACTCTGACCTGCAGGGACCAGCCATGACAGCCGACAGGAGAAAAACAAGCCCAGTGGTCGTTATGAGGGGTGGAGTGGTGGCTGCGGCGCTATAGTCAGATCAAGGATGGGGGGGGGGGGGGGGGAGGGCAGTGTGTGTGTGTGTGTGTGCGTGTGTGTGTGTGTGGGGGGGGTCATTAGGCTACAACGCTCGTCGGTGCATCGCCCACGACTACAGCCACGAGTGTTTGGTTTCATTTCGCTTCTTTAGAATACATGTGATGTAATAACTCCGTCCCTGCATCACCTGGGGGCAACTGTGATTCATTAAGTCGACAACTGTTGTCATGCACACACACACACACACACACATACTAGCACACACTTATATGACATAGCATGCACACACCATGTTCATCCACTTAACAATCCTGCCCTGTTTACACACACTCCAAATGAGGCACACACACACACACACACACACACACACACACACATGCACGAGCACTCATGTGTGTTGGTGCGTAAACACACATGAGAGATTCTGGAAGAAGGAGAAGAATCAGCCGAGGACGGAGACAAGTTGCGTTTGTCTTCTGCATGCTAGTGCTGCTGCTGCTGCTGCCTGTGTGCTGTGTGTGAGTGTGTGTGTGTGAGTGTGTGTGTTGAGTGTGTGTGAGTGTGTGTGTGCGTGGGTGTGTGTGTGCGTGTGTTAGTCCCCTTGGATGAGCACACACGGCTGAGGATGCAGCTGGGAGCATGAGTTCTGACCGAGAGGAGCATGACATGGTCTGTCAGAGAGCCGTGACCCTAATTGTTGACCTTTGCCTGCACAACAGCTCGCTGCTGGATCGGGATACCTGCCAGGATTTCCTCCTCCTGTTGTCCAGCCAGAGCTCTGACCACAAGGACCAGGGTAAGCACCGTGATTAACTCCTGATCTACAAGACGGCAGCTCTCACGTTGAGCTCTCTAAGCCTCCGTGCTCAGTTATCTTTCCCCCCAGATCGAAGCTAATTTTCCCTTTAACGTGTACTTTTTTGTTTAGCACGTGTTCGCTCACAGATGGCTGCACAGACAGACATGGCTTCGACAGATCGCTCTAAGCCATTAATACATCTTTAATGAGTTCCCGTGACCCGCGGGGGCAACAGGGAGCAATAGGTGGATAAAACAAACTCACATCGACTCCCTGGGTTTGCTCCGGAGAGCAGAGCTCCTATATACCGTTAATAGATCCGCCTTGAGGCTGACTAACGCCAGCTGATGCTGTCCTGACCACTCAGGCTGACGAAAGAAAAGAGGCGAGAAACCTTTTGAGAAATGTATATTCTTGGGGTCTGAGTGACCGACAAACGTCACTCAGTCGGCGAAGTTTAAAACCTCCTGATTTGGATGTCTGCCTTATTCACGAGGGGTGATTTACACATCTGTTGCCGCCTCGTGCATCTGTTGCTTTGGCACTTGTAGTGGAGCTTCACTCTGTTTACAGGGAATAATCTGCCCTGTCTTCAAACGCTGTGTTAGCGGAGCAGCTCTGCCACAGCCTCCGGCGGACTGTGTTGTGTTTTTTAAAGTCTCTGTTGTGCGAATCCTAGTTGTGAGACTGTGGCGGTTCGAGCTGGCAAACCCTGGTTGATTTGTCTCGACGCAGAGGGAACTTGGGATTTTCGGTGTTGCAGTGCAGATAACGCTGTGCACGGGATATGACCACAGGGTGTGTGAATAATCGTGGCTTTATGGATTCGGAGAGACGGGCGTCCCTGAGCTCTCACACAGATCTTACAGATTGCACAGCCAAAGCATTCAACGTTGCTGTGCATCATTTTAAATGTGCCACTGTATTTTTTGAACCCTTCATCTAATCTGCTGCATGTTGCACTCTGTTCATTTGCATTGTATCCTGATTTCGTATATATTATCTTTCCTTCCGAGCAAAGAGTTTGTGGTAAGTCTGACGGAGACGCGGATCTTCGGCTTCGTCAGCAGGTGCACGGAAGGAGAAAATATCATCCGTGCTGCTTTTCCAGAGGACGGCTTGTCAACCAATCGCGACCAAATCCACTGTCGCCTCACATCATGCTCAGTGGGGGAATTGAACGTACATCACAGTGCCACCGGCGTCCGCTGCCGCGCTGTGGGGACATTGAATGCCATCGCATGTTATGTTGCTGTTGATGTAAATGATTTCTGCCACATGGAAGCTAAAGACAAGCTGCTTCTCAGGATGTTGGAGGATGTGTCGGTCGAGGGTTTGTGTGAAATGTCTCGTGGATCCCACAGAGAGCAGTGTGTGGTAATATTCACCACACTGGTGGTGTAAATATCCTTAACACACACACGCACACACACACTTCTGTTTATTTTAATTTGTTTATTCTGTTAAAATATTGCATAATAACATTTTCCCACATTGACAGCGCCCTCTTGTGTTTGGTAGTTGAAGTCTTTCGCCCTAAATGACAGTGTTGGTTCTGCAATCTGAGTTTCGTGTGGATCGCTCGACAAATTTTTTTCCGTGGATGCAAATGTTTAGACGCAGTGCGACTGTAAACAAAGCCAACGTGGAAAAAAAAACGTGGTTGGATGCAAATGTGCCCGCGGGCGGAATGAACTGAGGCCAGGAGGCGTCCACAGGAGGAGGACATGTGCAGGGAGAAGAATCCCAGGCTTGGTGAAGGTAATGAGATGAAGAGGAAACAGGAGGAGTGACTCTTTGGGGAAATGACATGAAGAAGAGGAGTTTCTGGTGAGTTCAGTGACAAGTCAGAGGCTGACTGAGAACAAATGCACTGTGGCAACGCTGCTGCGTTCTGCGAGCTAATGTACGGTTGGTGCATCGGTGGAAACTACCTTGAAAAGTGTTATCGATTACTTAATCGCAAAGTAACTTCATAACTTTACCCACGTGTGTTACATTAGGGCTACTTGTTGCTTTACTTGCTTTACTGACCTGTCAAAGGCGCCTTTAAACAACTCCCGTCCACCCACAGAGACACTGGTGTTCGCACGTAGCCTCCACACGGGGCCGAGCACTCGTGGTTGTATGTAGATGTAGATGCAGAATCACATCGCCGAATCTCTCGTGGCGGTAGAGACTCTCTGCTGGTTTCTTCCGGTTTCTGCTCTGCTTATTTACAAATTCTCTGTGGTCTCTGTTTACTTCAGAACGACGGCGAGTGTTAGCGGATCGTGTTGGAGTCGGAGCTGATAGATGTTGAAGAGCAGTTCTTTTTTCTGAAAGAGCTGCAACGAAGCAAAGAAAGAAGTTGTCCATGTTCGTTCTTTCAACCCAATTAGAAAATGGCGGCAGGTCTGTCGGAGATGCGTATAGTACCATTTTTTGGGGGCGGTGCACGTGAGGCTACACGTCTTTGCGTTAGCTTCGAACGCAGAACCACGAATTGGGCTTGAGAACCACTACTTTATGTTTTCTTTTGACTTTTTTCTGAACCTGCAGCTGCAAAATTCCCCTTCAACCCTTCTGCTGTCGTCTTCCCCCCCAAGTTTCAAATCGATTATGATAAAACAAGAACGACTAATTAGAAAGCCTGGGACTCGAACTCCCACTGGAGATAATAACCGAGCGTCTCTGTCGACCAATTTGTGGAATCTCGAGGGTGCCTGCATCTGAGTGGAGAGGCTGGATGTCGCTGCTCCCGGACCCACCTGCTGTTTGTGTGAAAGGCAGCGCTGGACTTTCCCAGTGAGATAAATGAGAGCTGAGATCAGACGCTCACACTCTGCTGAGCTCACATTTCCCACTGATCAACTGGCCGCTTTGGATATCGATATTCGCTCCGGAGCATTGATACACTTTACAAAACATATCCCTTGAGCCTGTGTAGCTCCCGGATAGCGAGATGCACTTATAACCCCCCCCCGTCCACACACACACACACACACAGACACACAAACACACACATGCACACCCTCATTACGAATTCCACTTTCCTTGTCAGCTGCAGCTTCAGGTGTGTGTGGGCTTGGATTGACGGGGCTTATTTTTGATCACATCATTTCTCGCACACACGCCCGTCTCATCTTGAGGTTTATTAGGCGAGACCTCGGCTGGCAGAGGACATTAGCATCAGTGGATCATTCATTTGGTTCCCACCGGTCCGCTCTCTCCCCCCGCTCGGTCCGCGGCATTCGCTGGCACAGATGGTGCATTGCAGGTTGATTCCAAAACAGGAAAAACAAGAACATCAAATTAACTGCACTGTGGAGATTAGAACCCCCCCATCTGAACCACTGTGCCTTTCAATAATTCATAGTCTACTGTCTCTGTGTTTTATTGATACTGTAGACCATAAAGGAACACCGGAGACACGCTCGCTTCCTGTTGTGAGAGATAATACACCCCCCCCCAAAATGTCTGTCTCAGCTGTGATGAAAAGAGCAGCCGCCCGTCCTCCGCGCCGTGTGCCGTTATTACTGTAATCATTTGAATAATAAAGCACATTTTTGGTTCTTTCTTCCCCCCTAAGATGCAGCATTATGCATTCATGCTGCCTTTAATCCTTCCTGTGCACCTTTACCCAGGTGGGTGGGGGGGGTGTGAGATGACCTAATGCGAGGTTGTTTTGATGACACCGGGGGTTCAAATCAAACAGATACGGGGGCGTAAGGGTCAGTGAGCCTGTTCGGGAGGAGGAGGACACGCTGAGCGGCCAAGCGGAGCAGAATCTTTCATTAAAATTAATGCACTAAAGGCAAAAAAGTCACTCAGCGGCTTGAATACCAATCAGCTCCTTTGTAAGCAGCCCGTGAGCGGCATCAGAAACACCAACACCTTCATCAGTGTGTCTCTGAAGGCTTCTCCGGCCTCCACCCCCCCCCCCCCCCCCACATCTTAACTTTGAAGCTCAGCGGGAACTGGGACGTCCCAGAAGGTGCCGATATTATCTGCTCTCCGCGGCGGGAACCGTCGTGAATGCATCTCCATGAATAAATAATAAAAATCCCCTCTTCTCTGACTCGATAGCGGCGGCGGCGGCACCGCTGCTGTTTCGCAGGACGCCGCTCCCCCCGCACGGCCTTCTCCCGCAAAATGCATCAGTGTCACTAATGGCAAAAGGTGTTAGGAGGATGAGTGATGTGGGAACTCAGGCCGGCGCAGTGGGTCAGGCCTCTGCTGCGCTATCGAGCAGAACCATCGGTTTATTGACTAAAGAATCCGGCCCCGAGTGAGCGCGGAGCCTCACAGGACGACGGGGAAACGCTGCAGAGCAAGAGGAATGTCTTTCTCTTCGCCGTGTGCCCCACTGGAGCAGAACATTATCCTACAAATTGCTGCACACGGGCAACATCTGAGCTTTAATTGACCCTTTGCTGAGCCCCACTAGCGTTGCTACACGTCTATCGAGTTGTGCATCCCGGCACCGGTGAGCACTCATCGATGAAACGTGCACTCGTATTGAATCCCTGCCTGATTGACAGAGGTAGTCAATAGCGTTGTCGTCTTATATTTAGCCGCCGACCCTAGATTGTTCCTCCTGTTACCAGCGAACTCCATCGATTGTAGCTGTGGCTCCGTGAACTGGTTAAAAATCACTTGATTGATTTCAAACGTGGCTATAATAGATAATTTCCGCCACATTAAACACAAAATAACCACGGTGAAAAGTGGCCTCTTCAGAATTATCGCCTCCATCTGCAGAAATCCTGCTGCAAAGGTTTTGGCTCTGTCATAATATAACTTGATTTGGGAGGTCGGGACGCTCCGCCCCACGGACTGTTTATGCAAAGCTCTGCACACAAACAATAAAAAGTGACAGTAGATTGTGGAAGTGACTAATGACGAGGAATAATTCTGAAGTAGCTCCGGAGCGTCGACACAGGACAAGAGAACACAACATTACAAACAGGCAGGTGAACACTGGTGTATACAACATTATAAAAGATTCAAATTAAGAAAATCAAGTCTAACTACATGTAACTGACTCTAATTAGCTTAATGAATTCTTCTTCTTCTTCACCTTGTTATCATCACATTAATATGAATCTGAACCAACCAAAGTCATTTAAAAAAAACTATTTAAATGTTAATAGTCAAGTGCAGATTTCTAATTTCTAACAAAGGAGAAGAATAAAAAACAGTTCAGTTGCTTAAAAGTTAAGAGTTAAGAAAGTTAAGTTAAGAAATACAGCAAGAAAGTTGATATAACCTGTGTGAGTTGTGCCTCGTTACGCTGCTAAGATATGATTTAAGTTGGAGAAAGTCAGTTATGGAAGAGTTATGAAATTTTAGGGAGACGCTGAGAAGAAGAAAAAGAAAAGCTGATGTCGCTGATGTTCTCCTCTTCCTCTCTCCAATGTTCTCCTCTTCCTCTCTCCATGTGTTGTCATAGCGGCGGCTGAGCTGTCTGTCACGGTGGAAGCTCGGGGGCCTCCGGGGGGCCCACGCTCCTGTCACGCTCTCCGTGTTGATGGAGTAGAATCAGACGTGGGGCCCATTCACCTCATCACACAAATGAATGTGCAGTCTGAAAGGGAGACATCATGAACACAGATCAACACTAACACAACACAAGCAAAGAAACAAACACTGAGATCTTTAAGACATCATCAACGCCGGGTTGGATTTTCAAACTGGTTGAAAGTTTTTGTTTCTGTGTGACTCAGTGTTTCAATATCAATTAATCTCCTAAATACTTTCTCTCATAACAATTTGGCAATAGTGACAAATGCACGTTATAATCCCCCAGAGCTCAACGTGGCTTATTCTTCTTTTATTCAAGTGCAGACGACTGAAAACTGTTTGCTCACAGTTTCCTGTTGGTTCACTTAACCGATTATTGACTTTTGATTTCTTATCTAGACGATATTGTCAGTTGAACAAACATTTCATATCTTTTAACTTATTTAAACTTCACTCGGTTTGTGTTGGTAAATGTAATATTAGGGAAACGCTTAAAAGGAAAAAATACAAATATGAGATTTCCAGAGTAAAGCCGTACATTTCATGAGAATAAAGTAACACCACATTATCATAAGTATCACGACTTTGCAATTTATTCTCATGACAGATCCACACAGACTTGGAGGAAATGTTTGGGGGGGGGGGGGGGGGGGGGGCCAAGTGTAAAGTTATCACAGAAATATCCAGACGGAGTGAAATTCCCGAGTAAACAACTTCATCAAAAAGTGGGAACAAACTGTATCTCGTATGCAAAGCACAGCATTTTGAATCCTGAATCTAGTAAAATGTGTCCTCCGTGTATATATTTGACTCTCGATGAGTGCTGCAGGGCTCCGTACTTTGCAGATACTTTGCAGAAACCTGCAGGATTTGAACATTTGTGTTAAAATCGAGTCTTATTCTCCTTCCTGTGCCGTCTGAGCTCTGAGTTGCTCTCGACCTTTCAAAGTCTCGATCCTCACTGAGACCTTCGTGACTCCAAAGCACTCCAAACACCTCGTTTAAAGGATTGTTCAGGGACGTACTTCTCACGTTCCTCTCCTTTCCGACTCCAGACTTCATGGGGAGTGCTGCCGAGGACCCAGGGAAGTGCAGGGTGAAGTATTTGAAAGAGCAGCTGTGCACACATGAGTCAGATTTCTATATAATCCTCCGAAAACCGTGCAGACGACAGCGACGTCACAAATGTGTCATCGTTGAACTTCAATCTCAATCTGTCTCGCTGTCTCGGATCCGAACTGTTCCAGGATATCAAATTACCGTAGAAGAGGTTCATAGGTGACACGGTACACATATTGTTTAGTGGTTTTGTTTGTAACCAGCTCCAGATGTGAAAGTCAGTGATTCTGTAACATCTGTAGAGGCAGAGGACATTTTCTCCCAGGCCCAGACGAAGGAGGCGTCTCGGCACTGACCCACAGCACTGACTAACCTACTCTATGTTAATTATTTGTTCCTAAAAAAGGCACCAGCCTGCGAGCAGCTTTGTGAAACCCCACGTTTTTATAAATGTCACAGATTTGTTATGAGTACGTCTTCACTTAAAATCTGCACAAATTCATATTTAGATATTGAAACGTGGACAAGATGCTGAATGTTCCTTGTACGTTTGAAGATATTCATCGTTGTGGAAGGTGAATCTCATATTTCAACCACTCTGCTTTTTCACATGAACAATAATATCAAATAAATATGTCTAAAAACATCTGAGTCAGGGATTGACAATAGTTTGACGGTGTGATGCAATGGAAGGGAAAAACTGGCCTGTGGCTCCTGCAGCACAAACATCTGTTTACATGAAAATCTACAGTAAATAGATTCATGTAACTCCCAACAAATATGAAACCTGTGACGGCGCCTGTTCTCTGTCGCTGTGGAAAGAAAACAACAAAACACCAGCGTGAATAATCTGCATCAGAACATACGCTGCTGTAAAAACCACATCTGCCCTTTGGTTCAGGCCAACGGAACAATCTGTTTTATGAATTTGATTCTCCAGTTAAAATTAAAAGAACTGTGACACATCTTGAAAACTCACACGCTCTAGAGAAATTGCTGCATTTAAGGATATGAATGGATGAATGTCTTTGTTAGAAATGTCTTCATATGTCTTGAAACACAACATTAAAGTAAAATATACAAAACATTTACAATGTGTGTTAACTTAGCTGCAAGCACAGTTTTTTGCTACTGTGCGTTTGTGTGTGTGTGTGTGTGTGTGTGTGTGTGTGTGGTGTGTGTGTGATTGTGAACATTATAACTCAACAATTCATCGACGCATTTTCACCAAACTTAGTGAAATACTTGTTTGGGAAGTCGTCTGCAAATGATCAACTTTTTGAGCCGATCGATCAAAGGAATTCTTTTTTTTTGCAACGTTTCCCCCCCCACTTGTCGAGGATTAGGGGCAGCTAATTGTGATTTGTTAATATGGGCTATATGAATAAAATTTGATTTGATTCGAATAATAAAGAGATGATCTAAAGCTCTTACTGATCAGAACGTTATTCTCCATCACATGACGTCATGTGATAAGTGACGTCATGAAGAAGTTATGATGTCATGCATATGATCTAATTAATAAACCAGGACGATAGACACAACCTGAAGCTCATATAGAAAGAAAATAGTTAATGATCATATGGAAGCAATACACATCACTATGAAGTCAGAGAAGGATTTAATATAGTGTTGTAATGTAACTTTTGCAATCGTTCATCATCAGAATATATAGATAACACCACATGTCATTATTACAATATACATAAGCAGCCTGATGAGGGTGTGTACATCGTCTCCATCGACCCTCTGATGCTTCCAAACATCTTCCTTTGACCCAGATGGAAAGTTTAGTGCAAAAATAGATTTAATTATAACAACACGTAACCGATTAACTCTCTTACGCGTTCTCCTGTTTCCCGATGTCGCTGTGATAAGACGTCACGCCTCATTTAGGCAAATTAGTATTTCCACATAATCTTCTGTCGTACACTGATTATGCCATATGTTCTATTGTGTATCTGCGTGTGTATCTGCAGTGTGTATCTGCAGTGCTATGCACGCGTCCTGCTGTGTCCGTGCAGTGGCTCGGTGAGACGGCGTTGTTATTCTCACACGTGTCTCCGAGGTCCAGTCGACAGCAGGGTGTCACTTGTTTCATCTGCTCGCCTGTGGGTGAGGGATGTGAGATGTGTTCCTTCTAAAACTGGAAACGTCCACAGGCGCCGACCGGATAATGAGGAGGAGGAGGAGGAGGTTGTACTATGTTCAAACCTATTCACTAATTGGATCGGGGGGCGCTGCCTGCCTGAAAGGCTAAATTAAAATACCAATACCAACGCTCGGGGGACAATCCGAGGCTGCGATATGTACACAACACACCGCATTGTTTTAAAACTCCGAGGCCGACAGAGAATTAAACTCTATGTTCTGTGATTCTAAAGAAAGAGCCCGGTGAGATCTTCCATTATATAATGTGAACAATATCTATTTTAAACATGGCCATTAGTTTGTAAATCCTTTGTTTCCCGAGCAGCCGGGGAAAAAAATAAAAACGTGTTAGTCACAGTGCACCTAGAACATATGGTGCCTCAGGCCCCCCCCCCCCCGTCACTTCAGACTGTATCATTCACATTTCCTGGAATATCCTGGCTGCTTCCTGTATTTTGTGTTTTCACTTATACCGCCATTAACAACCCCCCCCCCCCCCCCCCCGAGGAAACATGACCCACAAGAAGTAGAATCAGGGCGATGGGTGGAAAGGACAGATTCAATAACAAGCCCATGACAAAAGTCTGGGGGGGGCACAGCAAAGTGTGTCCACGTGTGTGTGTGTGTGTGTACGCTGGGTCGGGTCGTGCAGTTCGAACGCCTCGTTCATCGTGTTTCATTCGAACTACAGATTTTTGTTTTGGATTCTCCTGCTTTGCACAGAACGGAGGGGGGGGGGGGGAGAAAGCAGAGAGCAGCAGCAATCAGAGGTTTGTTGTGACATTTCATCCTGTGATTATATTAGCTCCCTCTGCGATTCGGACGTTACCTGAGCTGACAGGAATTGATGGAATGACCTTACAAGTCGTCCACCAGCGGGAGAACTCTGCTCCACGGTTTCACAGAGCGACACCGGGGGCCGCGAAAACTGCCGTGAATCGCTTGTTGCATTTTTTATCACTCACGTTACATCAGTGGAACAAATGCTGGACTGATGAGAGGGATAACAGGGAGGAGGGAGGAGGGAGGGCGGGGGGGCGGGGGGGACTTACAGTAAAAAAAAAAAAGAAGAAGCTTCCTATATTGAATTTCTGACGTACAGCCAGACAACAAGGAGTTATAATCACACACTCCTGGGGGCCAAGTGCCATTTATCATACAAACAGATGCGTCCATTTTGCATTTGCATATTTCATTTTTTTTCTGTGGAGGCGGTGATAAATACCAAGTTATAGATTCTGTTTTCTTCGACAAAATTACTTGAAATTCATCAATCCTGAGAAAACAATGTGACAAGAAACATTTAGGAAAACGTAAAATAGCAGAAGTGTTATTTCCCTTGTAAAGAATCATAACAGATTCACAAGCAGCTGAGTTACATTTCCTCCTGTCTCCTGCTCGACGTGGAGAAAGTTAAGAGTAAATAAAAGAACAGTTCTTCAACTCCACAGCGACATGTTTTATTTAGTCGAGCCTCGCTGATATAAATGAGGTGAACAAAGAAAACAACAAGCAAGCTGCAGCCTCGCAGTTCAATAAAGTTACAGTTTCAACACTGAACCACTGAATATTACATTTACCGCTCGACTGCTGCGTAACAGTAGCTTGGTTTTCACTGGGTTGACTCAATAAACAGAGAATACGTGTAATATTAAATACGTGTATGTCAAATAACAAAGACTCTTCACGTGTTATTGGACCATTTGGATCAGATTCCAGTTATAAGAGAGGATTTAGTTATATACACGATATACACATAAGGAGAAGTTGTAACACTATGTCTGGTTTTAGAATCATGTTGACGAAAAAAGCAATTTTTTGATTTTTAGAGTTAAGTTATGTTACGATATTTGTAATTGAAAAGAAAAGTGTAAATTAGAAGAATTGAGTTGAAATATTAGGAGAATAAAGAGCAAATTTTACGATAATAATACGTTCTTGTAATTTGACGACTTTATTTTCATATTATGATTTAACGGAAATCAAAATAGCCATAATTGTGAAGAAACTTTTAATAAAATGAGAATAAAGTCATAATATTACTAGAATAAAGTTGTAATAGAACGACTTTTATTCTCCTAATGCCGCGACTATTAAAATCAGAGCAGTTGTATTTGAGAGGAAATTCATAATAAATTCGCAATATCACGAGAACAATGTTGTGATTTTGTTTTATAATATATAGAAAAAGTCGTAATTTGATGAGAATAAAGTCGTGATATTACGATTTATTGTCATTTATCGACCTCTACCCGACTGGAGAATTAGCGCCACCTGCTGTTAATCTCAAAGCTTCTAATGTTTACATAACTGCAGTGGATGGAAATGGTCATTACACAACTGTTTATTATCATTATCTTGTAATTATCACATTAGGTATTAATTATAGGGAAATTGGAAACTGTGCTCACTGGAACATAAAAAATACAGAATATGTTTAGGTTTAACTTCCAGACATTAGTTGAGTGGTTTCCCTGCATGAAGGGGAGATGATTTGCATTTGTATCACCAGGTAGATGCTGAACCAAACATTAATCTTTCTCACTTCCATGACGCTTATGGGCTCATCTGGTCATATATCAGTCCAGTAATGTCTGCTTGGAATTTTTAATGTGGCATTAACGTTACGACAGGTGATGGGAGAGGGCGGTAATGAGTCACCTGCAGCTCCAGTGGTGACCCGGGGGTCACTTCCACCGATGGCAGCTCATCCCCTGGTAGATGGTCGTCGCCTCCCCTCCCCTCCCCCGCTTTGACAAGCTAATCCTCAGCCATGCGTGTAATTAAAAACACGCTGGTATGGATGGTGCACACGCGTGTCGACATGACTGTGAAGCAGCGGTCTCTGCGCCGCCAGCGTGGGAACTAATCACCTGTCACCGACTGCCACCCACCGAACACGCGAGCGCTGATGCCTTCGCTGAGCAACGTCTGGAAGGAAGACGGAGAAGAGAAGCGTCACCCGGGAGTGAATGAAGCGTGAGCGTCGGATTCTTACCTCCTGACAGAAACCGTCTGTCACCGGCAGCAGGTTTTCATTTTCGTTTATATGACGACAAACCCACGAATCGTGTGTTTCTCAAGATGTTCCACTCGACGGTGGAGGGTTGGAGCCTCAGGCAGAAAAGCGTCCATATCATGTTTTACCATAATCACCTCAGAGCAGCTGAAGCAGCATTAGAGCCTCGTTGCTCCTTATCTGGCAACATCACTCCAGTCCAGTGCACTGATGGAAATACACGTCGGTTCATACAGTGACACATACGCAATCAAATTGTTCCCAATACTGCATTAATTTGTCGCTCGTTAGATTTGTCAAGAAGCTGATTCTCTACATGATTTCAACCTCAGTCACAATAATAATTTGTATCATCGAATACATTTTTAAACTCTGCATAATGTCGCTTATATTAATCATTAGTTTGTTTATCTTGAATTTGCAGAGATTTCCTGGAAACTGTGTTTTTCAGACCATCCTTTTTTCTTTTTTTTTTTAAACCTCGACCTTTGATTGATCAGCTCCAAAGTAACACACACACACACACACACACACGCACGCACGCACGCACGCACGCACACACACACACACACACACACACACACACACACACACACACACACACACACACACACACACACACACACACACGTGCACAGACAGCGGCGTAGGCATCTATTATTTGTATCTGCACCACATTACACACACCCATGAATACCAGTCCCTTAGATGTGCCGGATGCTTTTCATGAAAATCCTTGAGTTACTCTCAATCAACTGAAGTGTTGAAAAACACAACCTCGCAATATTAAAGATCCAGATTCACACCAGAATTTAAAAAGGTCATTTTCTGACTCAAACCACTTCCTTCCACCAAATTCCTGTGATAATCCATGCAGTAAATTATGTGTAATCCTGCTTCCAGCACGTGTCACTGAACTGCTGGGTCTCCACCCTCTATGTAAAGTGCTTTGAGATAATGTATATTATGATTGGGCGCTATACAAATACAACTGAATTGAGAATTGAGTCACGTGCGCTCTCCTCAGTGCAGCTTTCAGCGGGTTCGACATATTTGTTCCCTGAAGTTTCTGCACAGCTGACAATGATGGACTTCCCCTTCTTGAGGATTCACTTCACGTAACCTCGCCGTGGATCCTCTGCACTCTGAAACGCAGCCATCAGGGCGAGCGGGGGCTCTGCATACCAACGCACGCCACATGGTAATGAGTCCGTCTTCAACGTCCCATACAGTCCACAGATTAAACGTTTGATTGGAAGGAGCTTTTACAGCCGCCGCTGTGGCTGTGGCGTTCGGCTGGAGACCCCGAGAAGAGAATGTGTCAGAGTGCGAGAGCCGCGCTGCTTTCAGAGAGGAAACAGAAACACTCTCGGCGGACTGCTCACACCGCTGGAAGGAGAAGTGCTGAAATATCCGGCCCCTGCCTCGCTCCATCAGGAAATGATATTTCCCCGCTGCGGCTCAGTGGAAAGCTTCTGTGCCTCGCTTTGATCGGGATTACCAGCGGATCTATTCTTAGGTTTTGAAATGGTTACGGCTCTGCGATAAGTTTCCAAAGGGTTTGTGAGCTTTTAACTAAAGGTTATCAAATCCTTTACTATCAACACATTAGGAATATAAACCAGCCACGGATTATGTTTTCAAAACAACTGAAGCTGGTTTACAGTTTACTGATTTATGACCTAGATGTAGTTTCTAGGAGACAAATCAAGAGGCTGAAGCTGCGTCTGAGGTTAAAAAGCTCCTTGTTACAAAATGTAGAACGAAGAAACGTTGTTGTATTCACGTGTAAAGCTGCTTTATGTTGCTATTTTTACATTAAAATAAACATTATTCAAGGTTCATTTAAATCGATGAAGAGAAATGTCATATCAGTCATTCTGATTGGCTCCTTAATTTACATACTTGGATAAGCAAGACATAGATTTTGAATTGTGCTTCACACACATCGTGCATTTGCTGACGAGCCGATGGAGAAGAAAACCACAGAACCACGTCGACTGACGAGCCAGAGAATTTAACACAAATGTGTTGTTTGTCGTTTGAGATGAAAACTAACACGACAAACAGAGTGAGAGACGAGTGACGTTGTGTTGTGGTTCAGCTGAAATCCTCACGTTTGTTTGCTAAGCGGTTGCATGTGTAGTATCAGGTAGTAAAACACAATGTTATTGGAGTATTAGCACATATTTTTGATGTACATGCAGAGACGCACAAAGACCAACAAAACATTTTGAAATTAGATGACTATTAATTTGCAAAAAAGCCTCAAACGGGACGGAGATCGGATCGACGTCAGGATCGTAGAACAGTTTGTAAAACAGCGATAACAATGTCGAGCGGGTTGTTGTTGTGTGACCTTCGCAGTAAAGCAGGTCGTAAAGTTGCAGCGCGGCCCACCAGAGTTACACGGTGCAGTACCAGGCCTCCAGGGGGCGCTGTGGCAATGACAGGGTTAGACATTCTCCCTAGTATGAGTTTAAGTGCCATCAAAATGATTTTGAAGCGGTATAAAAACTACCTAGTGTTGATTTAAAGATGTTGTGTTGTGATTTTCCCCAAATCCAACGTTCGTGGCTTATGTTCGAAGAGGTACACACACACACACACACACACACACACACACACACACACACACATGTAAATCCGCCCCCTGTGCTTCTTGCTCTTGTGTGTTTGGGTTTTTGCGAAAAGGCTAAAAAAAGACGCCACCCTCCGAGCTCTTGTTAACACAGTCTCGTCTGCAGTGGAAGCCTGGTGGTGTTGTCCTCGCTGGACAGTCGCTGCTTGGTGTGAACAGACATGAATAATGTCAGGAGCAACGTCGGTGCCACTGAATGTGTCATGTTAAGTTATAGATATGAATTCTGCACAGGTAGAAATACACACACAGCCATGCCTGGAATGTAATAGGACACACATGAAATCAGAGAAACCAGGGTTTTCTTATTAACTTATATACTTTACAATATTTTACTACTTCAAAACATCTTGATTTTTTCCCTTTGCTTTTACGAGAAATGCTTATTTCAAACAATTTTCTAATCGCTCCTCAGTTTAAATCGAATCTCTAAATTGTCCGTAGGTGTGAACGTGAGTGTGGGTGGGTTGTTTGTCTCCGAGCGTCGGCCACTTCTCGTTTAACATCCTCCGGGATTGGCCCCGGTCGAGCTGCGACCCTCAGATGATAAAGTGTTAAATACAGATCAAGTTAAAGTGTGTTGTGAAAAGCAATAAATAACAGACACTAGAGATAAAGCAGCAGAAACCGTCCCACAGTCCCTGGAAAGGCTGTCACCTCTCGAGTCCAGTCTTAAGTCTCTCCTTCAACCCTCTTCACATCCTTTCCCCGAGTTAATGCACAGTTCCAGGTTTGCCTTCGCGGCGGCACGGGGGGGGATTACAGCCAGTGGTGGTGAATCTCCTCAGGTGAATACCGAGTGAGGTTTTCATTCTCCCAGCGTCGGGCCCTCGGGAACACACACTCCTCCGGCACCGGGCTCGGTTCCCTTTGAACTCTACTTAGTTGTTTCCGGATTGGGGCCGCCGACCACGAGCAGATCCAATGTGGGTTTTTTTCCCGGGCCTGAGAGGACGGGAGGCTCTTGATGTACGGTTCATTAAAAACGATGAATTGTGCCGAGCGGCGTCCCCGGGGGAGGAGTGACCCTGCTGGATGAGCCCGAGCACTTTGGAAGTCCTGGATCTATTCAGGCTGTTTGCTTTATCCACATTCTCCAGCAGCAAAGCACCAGTGTCAACCCCCCCCCCCCCCCCCTAGAAAGAAACACACAACAGTAAAAGCTCTCGTATCTCATAATGAATACCTCATGACTCAGACAGGCTTCACGGGCACAGAGGAGGAACTGACTATGCTGATTTCTGATGATGTTTGTGTTGAACGGCTGCAGCCGGAGGATGATGGATGTGTTTTAAGTAGGTGACCGGTCAGATCCCGCCGTTGTCCTTCTCTTAGAAAGCAGGACGCTCTGTTCCTCCCCCGAGAGAAGGTTTCAGCTCCTGTGCTCGTCCTTGTCAAACAGGTAAGGAATTATGATGAGTGAAAATCTGCAGTGAAAATCAGCCTGGGACGCAGAACACTGTTTCTCTCTGAGGACAAATACTCAGTGTGATTAAAACAAAACTCTCAGTGGAAGAACAAGCAGACTGGAAACTGGAAACTGAATAATAAATTAAAAACCCTTTGTACTCACGAGGATAATAGGCCGTACTTTTATGTAAAACACACATTTCTTTGTAGTTGAACCAAAGCTCCGGGTTTGTGCTTTTCCAAACCCAGCAGGGGATCATGAAACATCGTGTGCAGATGGATCCAGCAGAATTAGGGTTTGTCGGAATAACGTGTTAATTCTGCTTCATTAATTATAAAGATATTCACACGTAAAAAAAAACACGATCCTGACTAATCACCAGGCGCCTGTCCTCTTTTCCAGGGGGTCAGATAAGGGAACCTCCTCTAGCCTCGTCCTTTGGTGACGGGGGTTCATTTTTCAAAATAAAAGATCGTCCGGCTCTGCGACCGCAGCTCGGATGAGGTCGGTTCTAGAAGAGGAGTCATCAGTCACATCATGTGCCCCCCCCCCCCAACAGAACTGAGTGTAGATCGACTTGAGTCTGCGTTTGCCGACACATTGCAAAGAAAGGCGTGAAGTTTTCCAAATCAACGATGATCCATCTACTCAAAGGCGTTGGAGACGACTTATTAATCGAGAAATTCCTGTTAACGTCAGCTCGTGTGTGCCCAGTGTACGTGATAGTAACGTGTTGTGCATTTTCCAGGTGTGTAAGAGGGGGATTAACACTGATACGGAGTCAAAACACGTAGACAGAGGTCGTTTTAGTTTGAAAAGGCTGTTTTCAAACTAAAAGGCAGTAGTGTAGATGTGGCCTGAGGCGTCAGAACGACACCAGCAAGACTTTTCTCTGCTTTGCATCGAGTCTCAAATTAAAAGAATAAAAAGCCACAATTTCTTTTTAGAAGTGGACAAATGCACTTTGCAGACAGAGGTTGTCGTTGGTTTGGAGGCGAGTTCTGACCCAGAAAACGGGCCAAAGGAAACAGTGGAGACACGACGGGAGTAACGATCTGAAACCGGGTCAGGGAGCCGCTCGTTAAGGGATGCTCTTATAGGCAATCAGAGCAAATCGTGGATAAAGTGAAAAGGAGCCATCGGTGGAGGAATTAAATCCCCCCCCCCCCCCGTCCTGATTGCTTAAGGCCGTGATTACCTCTGGATAAACGTAAAGGTAAAGAGATGATGGCACCAGAGCCTCTGATTCACCGTGTCATTAGGAAATCACTCTTCATTATCAGATCAACAGTCTGATCAGTGCTGGAGGAAGCGTACAAGTTTCTATACTTTCATTTCAATAGATATTAATACTGAAACCGTTTCTGATATATCATCGTGTTTCTTTACACTGCGTCGTTAACACCTCTGACACGTTGTAAGCTGCAGATTAATCTTTGTACATTGGAGTCGTGAGATCACAAATGCAAAGAGTAATAATTACAAGAAGGAAACTTTTTCCTATAAAATCTGCGTGGGTGTTTTTGACATTTCTCTAATCTATTGTTCGATAAAATATTGAATTCCTCGACTGTAATTATTGTTTAAATGAAACAACCTGAGACTATTAATACGGGAAATGTCAGCTCGTTCTAATTGCTAACGACACAGACGAAGGGATAAGGATGAGATTTGAATATGAAATGTTCCCATAGCTGTTACAAACATGTTGTAGAAATATGCACAAATCGAACACAACTGGTGTACAAATAGAATTTGACAAAAATGTATTGAACCAGTGTGGATTACCTCACCTTTAAGTACAATACTCGACTGTAATACTTACTTACACTCCGTTACTCAGTGTATTTCTGGCTTTGTTGTGAGCAGAGTCGCTAAATGAACACAGAGCAGCTAAATGTTCTGTCCCTGATTTATTCAAGGTTTGCACTTTGTAGCGCGGCGACTTTCCTGTTTCGGTCCCTCGGGTGGAATTGGACCCTGAGTGATTCCTAATCAGTGTTAATCCACTTACGTGCGTCAGCTACACATGCTCCGGCTGCTGCTCCGGGAGGAATTGATTTATCATCCATCCAGAGGCCAATTCTATCTGCTGCTTTAAAAGTGAACTCTGCTTTTTGCTGCTCCGCACTTTGCATTATCTCACATCTGTGTTTCCATCAGTGGCCCAGCATCGTGGTGGATTCACGTTTTCCTTTGTGTGTGTGTGTGCGGTTGCTGCTGTTGTGTTGTTGCGTTTAGTCATTTATCATATTCGGATCCTGTTCATAGCACCAGAACATAACATGGCACCCGGTGACCTTTTCCTCTGGAAAACAGCCCCAGACAAAGAACACGTTTTGTGTTGCGGTGTTTCAGCCGCTCCTCGCCGAGCCCTCGGTGCCGTCACCTCCACGCCAAGCCCTCGGTGCCGTCACCTCCACCGACGTGGCCATCGACCCGCAGGATAATTCACTGCCTGCAGCGCTGCAATCGCTTTTGTGAGCTCATTGGTTCCCCTTGCATGCTTGCACCAGGTGAAGCCCACAAACAAATGCCTGCCGCTGCTCTGCGCCTCGACTGGTGCAAGCATGCACACGTTAATGGTTGCAAACCATGTGTGTCAGTCCCAGCAGGGACCATGCAGAGAGCTGGACCATGTGGATTCATGGCCTGTGGAGGTCTTTGTGTGCTGGACCCTGGAGTCAGGTCAAGACCCTCATTACTCTGGACCACATGGGGAACCAGCCTCTCTTCCCTCTCTCGTCTCGTGTTTGCCCTGATAACATCTCCTGCAGTCCGCTGGGACGCTCTCTGCTGTGGTTATTTGCATTTCTAATGAGGAAGAACTAGTGGATTCTGTCCTCGTCCTGACACCAGCTACACGCACCTCGACACTTCTGCTGTGTTTACAATCAGCAGGTCTCCTCACAGCCGCCCCACAAGCGGTTTGTTGTTTTGCAAAAGCCTCGTTCCTTCTGTTTTAATGCATTCCCAAACGGCATACAGATGTGGGCCACTTCAGGCAGGGATGTGAAACTTCTGGCCGTATTGTGGCCTGGACAAAATGCTCTAGGCAAGGTGGAATCTGGATGCCAACCTGAAGAGGCACATGTGGTAAATGGTAAATGGTGAACATGGCCCGAATAGCACAAAACAAATGGCGGATCGCCCAAGAAGCATCATCCCATGCCGTATGTGGGCCAGTCGTGTGGAATGTTATATATTTGCATTATCAAGCTCCGCCTTCCTGACATCAAAACAGATTTCAACCTAAACGGATGAGACAGGAACACAGAAGAGATGATTCGATGCAGTTTATCCGTCGGTGCGTCACTGACAATACGTAACAACACGGCATTAAAAGAGGCATCGAGACGAAAACAGACAAGAGGAGACGCGCTGCAAGTCGGTCCCTGACAAGGAGAAACAACACGGAGCAAAGTGGAGAATCAGCCGACATCACTGACAGCGTTAACAACACCGACGATGAAGCACAGCAACAGAACATTCCCCGGCCCTTTAGCAAAATGAAAAATACTTCAAACTACATCAGTGTGACATGAGTCTCAGTTTGCTTGGCACAGAGACAGTTGGTAGAAATGTTCAGAAGGTCAGAGGGAAATCTTTTATACCTTTAGTGGAGTAAAGAGGTTGAATCTACGTATACTTCTACTTGAACGAGTATCTGTACTTCTACTTGAACAAGTATCTGTACTTCTACTTGAACAAGTATCTGTACTTCTACTTGAACGAGTATCTGTACTTCTACTTGAGTAACAAGTATCTTTACTTCTACTTGAGTACGAGTATCTGTACTTCTACTTGAGTAACGGACGTGTGTACTCGTGCCACATCTGGTTGCAGCTTAGAATGAGGTGAAGCAGTGTTTATAGTCTAGTTCTCCTCATTGATCTGTCTCTGCTCAGATCCTGTGTCGTACATGAATCGGTATTTTGTGAATACTGACAACAAACCCCCCCCCGGTTTTCCACCAAACAGCAGGCAGACGTGGTTAGTGACCTGCCGGTGAACACAGTGCAGCATTTAGCTGTTTAAGGAGCCGGATATTTCCCTCAGGAGTCGAACCGGAGCCACAGGAAGAGGGGAAATTGGTATTTATCAGGTGGACAGAAACGCGGCTCGGGAGGAATTCTAATGTTGCCTCATGTTCTCGTTGATATTTAATCTAGTACTTCTTTGCCGTATGTAAATGTTGAAGCATGTTTACCTGAAATAAGTCTTCGGTGAGAATTCGCCGGTGCTCTGTTTACACGTCTTCCCACAAAGCGCCGGAACATTATCAATTAATCGTGCTTCAGGAAGTCTGCGTTTGAAATGTTGATCTTTCATTACAGCTCGGTAATTACCCGGATTAATGTGATTTGCAGGGATATGTGTGTCGCATGTTTTATGTGCGTGAACTCGACTCTACCAGGCTTTTAATTACTGCGCTGCAACACAGTGTCTTTTTATAACAGGGAACACAGTTAAATACACCATCTGTCCACGTTTTAATCACAAATAGGCCACTTGTAACTTTAAAATCTTGACTGTTCTAATATTAAATCTCCCTTTATGCATGAATAGGAGGTAATTTAGGACGGAAGGTTATATTCCTCTCACCTCACTTTATTGCCAGGGTTGCATTTTGCAGGATACGAAGAAAAGTAATCGTTGTTGTTCCCAAGATGTAAAAAAAAATGATATGTACACAAACGTTCGTGGCTATTTACGCTCGCCAGTGCCCGGGAGTTCAACGTGGAGTCATTTGACCTGAAAGAGCAAGAAAAGCCAGATGTTAGCAGATGTTTTGAAAAGTGGGAAAGAGGCTTTTCCGTCCCATTATGCTCATAAGTACCGACGCTCGTTTGGCTCATCAGCGCTGCCCCTTCAGCTGAGGCATCACTTCCCCTCCGCTTACAGCCGTCAAGACCTCGTCGAGCCGCCGTCAGCCGATTGTCACGCTGCTCGCCTCTTAAAAAACCCGACCTGTCACGCGGTATTAATATTTAAAAGGATATTGTTGTTTCTGCTGTTTTGCAGCAGCTACAGCACAAGGAGGGCCGGCGGATCGGGGTCCATCTGTCTCTTTGATATTAGACGTGTTCTCTTCTTTGCTCTCATTTGATTTAAAATTGTCAAAGAAATGAAAGGATGTTGCTGCCGGTCAGAATCAGAGTAATCCTCTTCAGCGGGATGTGCTGTTGGACGTACTCAGACAGAACTCGGGCTTTTTACAGGAGCTGATCTTCGACACCAGTTATTCTTTCATTCTGCAGCATGTTCATATAAACACCACGGTTAACATTTGTGTTCTGGGTTCCAATGTTTTTGTTGAGGTTTGAGTTTTTTCACATCGTGGTTACAGAGAATTATCAACTCCACTCAGCTTTGTCGAACTTTAGGGTTTTCAGCTCGTTCTTTTTCTGTCTGGTCAGTGGACGTGGATTCACCCCCCCCCCCCCCCCCCCCCCCCCCCCTCCCGCCGCTCTCGTGGTGTCATTAGCAGCCGTTAGCAGCGCAGAGTCCACTGTCATCACCTGCTCGGCAGCCACCAGCAGACAGATGCAGTTAGAGAGCAGCTGCCGAGCGGTGCCGAGCAGTTAGCAGCTAAACAGACGGATATTTCCCTCTGGAGTTTCCCGGAGACCAAAGACAGAGCGAAATAAGAGAAGAATGAATTTAGATTCGCTGGATTGGACACAAAAAAAAATGAATGAAAAATGAATGATGTTGCTAACAAGTACACGATATGAAAAGGAGATCATATTAAAGATAATAGCTTTATTTTAAATAGCATCTTTCAGAATGGTATTTACAAAGTGTTTCTGAAAGAGGACAAAGTCGTGTACAATGCTTGGCAAAAGAAAAAGGATGAATACGTTATAGCACAAAAAATATGTTTATACATCATAATTATGTTTTCAACTGCTTTTCGCTGTGGTGCAGAATCAGTCAATGAAAAGCCTGTGTTGAACATTTCCCTCCTCTGCTACTTCCGTCCTTATCACCGCAGCCACTAGAGGGCGACGTCACCGGGATCTGCGTCCTTTTCTTCACAAGATGGTCTGAAAACCTCGGAGGCGTTCCTGATGGCTTAGGAGATAAAATATGGATCAAGGACAACAAGCCAATGTGTTGTAGCATCACACCAGAGTTTCAAAATACATTATGCATGAGTATTTCAGTTTAATGCATTATGCAACAAAAAACCCCGAAACAACCGTGTTCCCCTGGTTAATCTGTGCACGGTATCCCCGAACACGTTTTTTTCTAGGATCACAATCACGAAACTGCACCATTTCACACATGTACGCAGCAGCTGCCGACGCAATTAATTTCTATTTCCCTTTGTCACAGTTGCACATCTAATTGATTTCAAGGTGCTCCTGCAGTTGGGAGCCTCTGGTCAGAGGAGCGTCCTCTGCGGACCACAGGCTGTTGAGGAGCTGATGCTAATCTAGAGAGAGGGAAGACTGGGGGGGAGGGGGGGTTGCACTTTCTTCCCCCACCCCTCCATCTCTCTCCTCCCTCTCTCTCGCTCTCTCTGTTGAAGATGGTGCTGATTGTGGTGCAATATGTCGCATGACCACAGTCAGAGCTGCAGAGTCTGAGGCGCAAATCTGTGGCGTGCTTATTAAATCAGCGGTGTGTGTGGTGCCACTTGAAGCGCGTGTGTACATGTGGATGTGTACATGTGTTCATCACAGCATCTCGCCGCCTGCTCTCCTCACAGAGAACAAAGCAGAAGAGCTTGTATGTGTTGCTCATCAAAAAACACACACACACACACACACACACACACACAGATGAAGAAGAAGAAGAAGAGTCTCTTTTGATCCCACATGACGCATTTGCCTAATCCCATTCCATGTAGAAATAGAACAACTCTTTGAACGTGTTATCTGGACATCTATTCACAGAGCAGCTTTGATATGTATGAGGAGCATCCATATTCATGCACCTTAAACTTGTGCATGTTTCCCTTTTCCTTTTTTTTTTGCTGCATTGCCCTGTGTTTTTTAGGGAGCAAGTAAATATTCCCATTGCAGGGTTGTTGGTTTTTATTTTTTTATATATCTCTTGCTTTTCTCCCCCTTCACAGCATGCTGGCTCTCAACAATGCTTTTCCGCAAAACAGAAGTTGAAGTGGCTCGCGGTTGTGTTTCAGCACAAGGCTGTTGAGCCTGTGTGACTGTGCGCTGGGCTGAGTGAGGGATCTGCCCCCTAGACATTTGCACTACAGTATCACTGCTGACTTGCTCGCTCGCTTGCTCACACTGCCATAGAAACAGGGTTCCCGAGCGCAGTGGAGCCTCATTCTGTGCAGGAGCAGGCAAGGGAGAGGATCGGAGAGAGAGAGAGAGGGTGAGTGGGGGGAGAGAGAGAGAGAAGAGAGAGGAGACACAGAGCGAGGGAGAAGTGTGTGTGTGTGTGTGTGTGTGTGTGTGTGTGGGAGAGAGAGAGAGAATGAGAGTGAGAGATCAAGAAAGGAAAAAGTGAGAGACTCTGACACTGGTGAGTACAAAGCTGTCACAGCACATAGAATCAGTTGTTGTAAAATCTGACGGTTTCGAGCCTCTCTTTTATTTTTTGTGCTTCTTTGTTTGCGCTTGTCGATTGATTTCTCTCCATCCTCCCCCCCCCCCGGCTTGGGAAACAGGTTGCAGGTTGTCAGTTGGCTGGGGACGAGGGGAGTGGGGGGTTGTGAGAGGCTCTCGGATACAGAGGACGGATGCAGAGCAGCCCCGGCTCTTTTATTTGTTAATCAGTCATCGCTGGGGATGTGTTTCTACTTTTGAATCATCCACGCTGATGTAAAACTACTTCTCTGGCTCTGTTCGGCAGCTTCTCTCCCCGACTGTATCATGCTCCTCTCTATCATTTATGAAGCAGCGTGTTAATATTTGATTAGACTGGATGTCTGCAGCTGCACTTTCCGCCTCTATCTTACACACCTCTGCCCATTACACCGCTGTGAGCACCCCTGGTATCTCATCCACATATTGACTCGTCCTGTTCCACAGCTTTTATCCATTATTGAAGAAGTGGTCCGGTTCACCTGTTCGTCAGAGGTGAGGAGCTGCATAGTGCAAAACGTTAAGTCGGGTCACTGCTTTGGGTGCGTGTGCGTGTTTTTTTCTATTCGTGCCTCTTGTCTGCTTCTGTTTGCTCGTGTCACTTCCCTTTCCCTCCTCCTCGCCCTCGCTGGGTTGGATCAACGCGCATCATTCACACTTTGATGAAACGCCAGGGCTGTGGGGCTAATGGGGGGAGAGATACAGCAGGACACCCCCCTGCCTCGTGTCAGCCTGAATGTATGTGTGTGTGTGTGTGTGTGTGGTGAGGGGGGGGGAGGATTGTGTTATTCTGATGGTAGTATACCACGTTGTCACTCAGGATTTAAAGTACAAACCGTGAAATCATCTGAAAGCATCTTAAGGGTTGAAATTTACAACCTTTACAACCGAGCCGAGCGTTAATCCTGTGTATGTTTATCTCTGCGGTTCACTTCCCCCCCGACTCCCTTCACCTGTTCCTTCAGTGCAGTTATTTTATTTTCTTCCCCCCCCCCCCCCCCGCCCCCACCTCCTCCACCAGTAGCAGCAGCAGCTTTGGGAGAAGGCTGAATTTACCAAATCTAGCCTTATCAGCTTTCTGCTGCCTCCTGCCACGACTGGACCCCAGTGGCCCTTCCCTGGCAGCGAGTGTGTGTGTGTGTGTGTGTGTGTGTGTGTGTGTGTGTGTGCGTGTGCGCGCGCGTGCGTGTGTGTGTGTGTGTGTGTGTGTGTGTGTGTGATTGTGGCTCTGCTCTGGACATGTGCAGATATAAAGTACATGGGTACAAAGCTCATGTGACCAAGTGGATGCATGCATGTGTGTGTGTGTGTGTGTCTGTGTTTGCAGTGTGTGCAGTGGGCTGCGTTGACATGATTGTGTGTGATCAGAATAGCCACAGGGGTGGTTTTTCCTTTTCTTTGTGAGTGGATTCAGGGATTGTGGCATTTTGTCTTCTCCCCTCTCTTCTGCGACATGTCTTATGACTTCTTGTTAAAATGTCACTCACTAAAGCCGGCCCCTGTGAAACGTCCCCATGTGGGGAGCTTAGCATGTGAGCAATAGTGCACAGCGGTGTGATAAACCCCAGGTAAAGCACCCGGCTCTGGATGCACCGGTGGGAGGATGGGGGAGATAACGCTGAGCTCGCTGACGGACACTTCCAGCTTCAATTTGTTTCAGTGCGATATAAAATTGGGCCTGCGTTTTGACAGCGCCGCGGCCCGGATCAATAAACCAGGCCGTCAAAGAGCCGAAACAATATTGCTCTTGTAAACGACAGGGATCCTGCACGACAGACAATGATTGCACTTGTTAAGCAGAAACACAAGAAGCTAATAGAGAGGAGGAGATTTGTGCGTTCGCGATGCGGCTGAGTATCTGAGGAAACACTGCTGCAGGGCAAAGCTGCCACTGAAACATAAATGGCTGCAGAGATTGGTGCTGATAGCCGGATCCATTACGGTAAAATACCCAGATCTGTTAAGCTCCGCAGCCGGAAAATCCCTAAACACATTTCTCGTCCACCGATCTCAGTGAGATAGACTCTAGATCTGCTTCCTTTCTGAGACACAATTCATCTACAAATAAAATACAACAAACAGATGACGGATGCGAACACACTCTGAGTGAACATGGGGAAAAACTGCTGAATGCTGCACTCGCAAAGTGCCGTCACTTCCCTCAGATTACAGGTCAGATGCTGGATCTGTGGGATGTGGGACGGATCTGGGCCAAAACAAATTAGCTATGGAACAACTTTTTCAAATCTATTCATTGACGTGTGGTTCAGAGCTAAACGTGGAATGACTTGAAGGTTCAGTGTGTAAGATTTAGGTTAAACGGATCTATCGGCAGAAATTTAATATAAAATAATACTAGTGATGTTTTTACTATAGTGTGTTTCATCTACATTGTACAAATTGTTGTTTTCTTTACCCTAGAATGGCCGTTTGCATTTAAATACTTTATATTTAAATACTTTCTATGTACATGAGGAGCGGGTCCTCTCTACGGAGGCCGCCATGTTTTTTTTTTTACAGTAGCCCAGACTGGACAAAGTAAGAACAACTGAAGCTTTCCACAGGTTCTAGGTCATGTTTGTAAGGGGAGGGTGAGGTGAGGGGTGTCCAGCTGCAACACGACACTTCACCACTAGATGTCTCTAAATTCTACACACTGAACCTTTAAATGTGCACCGGACTGAATCAGGAATTGTTCATGGATGTTATCATATAGCCTTTCTTAGATATTCATCTGTCGCTGAGGGGGTCCTGATCAAGCTTCTCGGCCGTGATACCAAACTCCACAATTCATTATTTAGTTAATAGTCTCGTAACTTTGAGAAACAAACTTTGAGGTTCTCTGAAAACAAGGCACTGAACTCGTGGCCCATCACTGCAGGTGTTACATTCACCCAAACACGTCTTTAAAATAATGACCTCGAGTTACCTCTCAACGCACGAGTGAGGACGTTGTTCCACGATGACACTTTCCATCTCAACTCACAGGGAAAATAAATTGAATAAAAAAAGTAACATGTAATCCACGAGGGTCTGGGAGCGGCAGTGAGCTGAAAAGCCTTTATTTCATTACGACCTCGGCTGCTTCTGCCTGAATCTCACGTTGCAGCTGCAGTCAACAGCGAAGCTTCCACGCGACCTCGTGCTGCTGCTGAACGCCGTGTGATCTCTTCCCAAACAACACCAGCAAAGATTTAAAAAAAATAAAACACCCCAGAGGAACGCCTCCCTCTCACTGTTTTCGTCCGGTACAGGTGAATATAAATTTAGGATTTTTATTTTTCAAACGGGGGCCGGTGTTTTGAAGAAAAGTCGATAAGGACAGATTCTGCTGCGGAGGTTTGCACCAGTAGCTTTTTTTGCTTCTGTGGCGGAGCCGAGCTAAATCTGTGAAGTACGTATATATCTTTACAGAATCCCACGGCATCCGTCAGCGGTTAATCAATTGTTTCTCTTTTATTGTGAAATAGCTCAAGGTTCATTTCTGGGGTTTAACGTCACCCGAACACCGATTAACCATTAAAACCATTTACCTGTTTGAATACCGTGTGTCCGCTGAGATGCATCTGCATTAGACAAATCGATAATCATTCATCAAGCTCCGATGGATTGATACACAGAGGAGATATAAGTGGATTCAGCAGCCGAGCCCTCGCGGGTTCTGGTTCCTCTTGATAAAACGCTTTGTGCTCGTCGTTTCTCTCGTCATCAGCTGAGCCCGTAATGCATCATGAGGCCGATGGCTTCCGGGTCCCGAACGTCAGGCCTGGGTTTATTCAGCAGAGTCAGTGATGAATGCATAATTTCCTCTCGCTGACCTGACATCATTGAGGGCCCCGGGGCCAAAGGTCAGGCCGAATCAAAGTCCTGCACCCCACCCCACCCCCCCAAAGAAAACTGATGTGGTGACATTTATATTTTTTTATACTTTGAGGGATTTTGTGTTAGCATAATTTGACGTGTGTCCTTGAAAGTAAAGATGTGATTGAGCCTGCGACAAATATCACTAACAGAACCTTTTATTCATATAAAGATATTGTTGGACCCAAACTGCAGATCTACAAGGCAGGTAGTGCAGGAATTAATTTTAAGTTTTAGAAGATATGCAGACACAGACTCGGGGAATCGAAAAACTCCAAAAGAAACCACCAGGGAACACGGCAGCAGCGGAGCAGGAGTAAACCCAACAGAACCGACAGAGAAGAGTGAGGCGCTCGGGGGGGGGGGATACACGATGGAGATGAATGAACGCAGGTGGATCCCATCGGGGGGGAGGGGGAGCCAATCGTATCAGAGGGGGAAGCAGACAAACAGAAGATAAGAACTACAAAGTAAAACAGGAAATACTATGTTCAAAGTCCAAACAAAAACAGAGAATAAAGTCCACAGACATTCAAAAGTCCCATTCCTTCAGAAAACCCAGATGAGAAGACTGACGCCACTCTAGTATCTGTACTTTAAATATAAAGTTAAGTTACAGGTGGTTAGCGTCACTTATCTACTCTTAGCTTAGCTCGAGCTCTGTCCAAAAGCAACAACAACTCTAAAGCTATTGGACGAGTTATGTTTTGTTTGTCAGCGATGATGTTTCTTCTTGTTTTCAAGTCATCATGTAACAAATGAAGACTCGACTCTAACTTGCACTCGGTGTGGTCCATGTCCTGTCTGCTAACCTGGAGGAGGCAGGGTTCATGACCTATACTGCTCATGGTGATTTGTCCTCACTTGTTAATATTCCCTACGGGGGCTGAACCAGTCTTGTCTCCGCTGTTCAAGCCTTAACGTTTTTTTCCGCTGCTCTCCGAGGCTAATTCATCATCACACGATATCCGATGGGCTCTGAGACAGATACTGGGGAGCTGTCATGTCGTCCATCTTTATATGCAGCCTATGGTCTGTACGGTAAATAAGAAGCTACAACTGATAAAGGCTTAAACGTGAAGACCCTAAACTGGGAGAACTGGCTAACCTGTCTCTCTTTAAACGCTGCGTCCAAGAATTATCCTCTGCAAAATTCTACTTCTCCATCAACCAAACAACACATATAATTATTATTATGATTTGCACATATTGATTGCGTCGCTTTGTCTTTTAAACGAAGTGGATAAAATATGAATCGCCCTCACAGCCTCTGGTAAACAATCAAACATTTTTAATAGGCTCTTAAGAAGGTGCCAAAACATATTAACGTTTCCATTATGTTTCTCCCACATATGTTTCCCTGAACCTAATGAGCGGCGTTAAGAAGCCGTACAGCATCGTCCCACTCGGGCATCGCTCACAGCCTCTCCGTGCACAGGGCAGCTGCACGTCGTAGTTATTCATCACGAGCAACAATGCAGTGTTTCACGGCAATGAAACATTTGTGACGGGGAGCAGAAGCTTTCACGGTGCAATACCACGGGCTCATAACGTCTGCCTGTAATGGACGTGATGCACATCCATTTAAAAATCCCTGGCGGTTGGAAATTACTGAGACTGAAAATGAGCTTAAGCTATTTTTTACCGGTGCCAGATTGCAGCCCTGTTAGTTTTATTGTGATCATTCTGGAAACGAATGCGTCCACACAGCGGCGCCGGGGGCCCGGATCGATAAAGGTCCTCAAGCTTCGTGCTGTTGTAAATTGTCAACGTTTATTATTTGATCATGAGGTCCACCTGCTGCCCCCGGCCCCGTGAGCTCCTGTATTCTAACTCCGGCAGGTTTACGACATCCTTTTGCTCCAGATCTCACATAAAACAAATCATACTACTTCATATTGGATGTGATATTTATAGCTCTCTGTACAGTAAAAATTCATTAGTTACAATGTGATGAGTTGAGTCTCGGGAGACGAGGCCCGGGGAGGATGATGGATCGGGCGGGATGCAGACGAACCGCGGGGTCACGTGGTCGTTACCTCCGTGACTCGGGCTGCAGAGGAGACGAGGGCGAGGGCGAGGTGGCGCGAGATCAGACGCTCATAGCACCTACGGAGAGGGATCTCTGTCTGTCACTGCTGAGGGTGAAATAATCCAAACTAAACCTGATGCTCGGAGGAAGGATTAGAAGACTGAAGTCACGCCGGCTGCAGATCTGTGAGAGAACGAACAAGGTGCCAATGCAAAACAAATGAAAAGCATCAGAGGGACGAGACCCGGCACGTGAGCTGTATTCGTATGTCAATCGTAGAGTTGTCGTTATAACATATGACGGTTGACCTCATAGTGATGTCATGATGACAATCCTATCATTTGTTGTGCGTCCTTTGTCGTCCAGTGTGCGGGGGTGGGGGAGAAGTGGGAGGAGAGGTCAGACGCTCCCCCAACTGCTCATTGGACGGTCGGATGAATTTCTTGGTCGGCCGCCATCAGTCCTCTCGCACAGATGAAGTATAGTCACGAGTCGATTCCCCGACCTCGGCCCTGTTTCCCGTCAGTCTGAGCAGCGAGGTCGTGTCAGACAGCCGGACGACACAGTGCGACACATAAATCCTGAGCTCTGGCTTCACATTCCAGACGATTTGAGAGGTGGAATTCAACAGTAACATTTCTGAAGTTGCTCAGTGCCGGGCCGGCTTTGAGGAGAGAATAAAGAAGAAAAATGAAAAAGCAGGAACTGACTCTGTAAAGTCTGATGTCCTCTGGCAGGTTGTTGCACGGTCCTCAGGGCGCTGACACCAAAGGCCTTGTCTAAAAAAAAAACAACCTTAAAAAACCGAGCCAAGGGGACGAGTGTGCCGGTGCCAGCTGGAGGTGCCAAAGCAAAGAACTTTGGCGAAACAACACAGGGTTTTCCAGCAGAAGAATTAACTCAGGCTCAACTTTTTGCTTCGGCGCAAGGTGACATCACCTGCTGACAATCACACGCACGCAGGCGAAAAACATTCCTGCTGCATGACTCTGCGACGTGACAGTTTGGAGCAGAGAGATGAAACACTTTCCCGCTGTGGGTTTTATAAAAAACGGTCACATTAGCCTTTAAAGGCAAAAATCGGTTGCTCCGGCGGGATTGTATTTCATCTGGACCTGGATACGGTGCCACAACATTGCAGCTGCTCCGGTCCCACTAAGCCTGTGAAGGTCAGAGCGATGGACGAGCCTGTAGGTGAAGGCTGGATATCCAACCAGGACAAGGACAGAAGTAGAGGATAGAACTGTATATGTATTTCTAGACCTTTTTATTGTAGGAAAAATTAGAATATCACCAGAACCTTGTCCCTGAACCAACCCTGCCAACCTGCGGTGTTTCAATATGCCACAGTTGAACAGGATCTGGACTGAAGTTTACTTACTGCCGTTAAGGAGACAGTTCATAAATATTTACGGTTCTTTCTCTTTTTTTTTTTTTTTTTACCTCCTGAGGCTTCGAGAGCGAGATTTCCCAACAGTCACGGAGCTGAAGCTTTTTTTCTGTTTATTTGAGTAAACAAGACAAATCTCCAGCGTCGAGGCCGACGTCTCGCTTGGCACAGTTTGAAATACGCCCTCAGTGGTTTGCACTATTTATTCTTTCCAGACAATGTTTACTTTAAACATGGAAACCTGAATTAAAGTTTAAGCTACGGTTTAGCTCGGTTAAATTTGTGTAGTTTTCCAAAGCAGCAGTGTTAGTGTCGGTGGGAAATTACTTTGCTAATTAACTGATTAACGTGATAAACATTGCTGGATTTATTAAAGCTTATCAGAAAAGCAATGCTTCAAATTGGAAAAGCAGTGAATTCTACTTAAACTCAAAATAGTTGCCAGTTATTCTCCAGTAACTGTTTATAACTGCATGCAAACATCCCCCTTTTCCCACTTCAAACTATTTATGTGTCACTTTAATGCGCCCACAATTACACGCCGTTAAAATGTTGTCGATCCTCGAACCCTTTGCATAATTTAAATCCCATTTTTCACGAGCCGGATGTTAAGGAAAGTGAGTTATTCGTCGGAGAATCAATATTCTTTTATTGGTTTGCCCGAGGGAAGTCACAATGCAGTTGAACAGTTAATGAGTAACGGATGGATTTTTTTGGCAACACACATGAATCCCAAGTCGTGTAAGTGGCAACAAAAAATGCAAATGTGCACACATCTGCTAATTCTTCTTTTCTTATTTCTTAATGTTTACTCTATCTTGAGCCTGCGGAGCTCTGCAATCTGGTTCAATATTTGCGCTCTGTGCAAACGGCGCCCGTGAATGAAGGCTGAAAGCTGTGCGACAGCGATAGGGGCTCCTGGTCAACAAGCAGGTTAATTGTGTGATAGGACCAGATGCTAATACTGGACCAAACTCAACACGGCCCCGCGGGAGGCTGCACCGCGGCGCCCGGCTGGCACCGACAACACAGCGGCTTCCTCGTCAAATGACATTTGGCACGAGGGAGAACGTGCACCGGGCCAAATGTGCTGGATGTTGTAACGAGGTTGAATATTTCAACTTTCCTGCGTAGACGACAGCGGCGGCTTTTAAAAACCGTGCGGAGGATTTAAAGATGCGGGGGAGACGAGAGGCCGCCGCGCTTTGATTAACTTCACACTCGTGGAGGAGATAACAGCTTTCTGAGAGTCTCTCTCGGGCGGATTATTGAGTGTGAGCGCTGGCACATTGTATGAACCCTCTGAGTCCATTAGCCAACTCAGGTCATTACGGCGTGAGACTGTGGAAGCACAAGTCGCAGCGCGTGAGACACGACGGGAAAACTGGAGGTTGATTTTTTTTTTAAAACTGGAATATATATATATCAGATTTTATTATCATCATAAATCATTCCGCCTAGAAAAATGTAATATGATTAATGCTCAAGGACGTTCTTGAATATCACAGAGAAGTAACTCACTTTGGAAATGGACACAGATTGAGTAGCAGTATTTAAAGGATTGGGGCGATGTGGTGGATCTCCAACCTGCCCAGGGTGGAACCTGCTGCTTCTGGTCCAACCTCAGATGTCTGATGGATGGATGGATAAGAGCAGGACTTTAACAAGGGGGTGGTGTTAAGGGCAGGGGGTGTAGCACAGGACTCAAGACTCAGACACAGGTGTGTTCAGAGGCTGGTCAGCACACAAAGAGCAGTCGAAAAAAAACAGGCAACGGTGTCAAAAAGGAGTAAAGCTACGGCTTGGAGAGGAATCAGGAAAAGGTACGGTACACGACAGCGACAACACGAGGAACATGATCGCTGGGAGTGGGAACAAAGTTGGCTGCGTTCTGGAAAACTAGCTGTGTCCCATTTCAGGGGCAGCATCGTTCGGAACGTCCTGAAGGGAGTAGACCACAAGCATGACAACCTTAGACCGAGTCCCCCGATGTACGTAGCATCAAACCAAAATGGATTGCGCTAGCCTGAGCCACTGCCCTTTCTGCAGCTTGGCCGTCCGCGTAGCTAATTTCATCGACAACAGGCGTGTCACTGAATTGGCACAGACCTGTTGTCAGTACGTTGATGCTGACAAGCTCGAAACCTGTCAAGATGCATCGATTGCGTCAATTTCTTGGCTTCTCGGCAGATTTTCTTACTGTTTTGGACGACGAAAGGCAAACTGTTTCCAGCCTTTATGCCAAGTTTAGCTAACTGACCACTGGATGAAGCCTTATATTCAGAGAACGGACAAGTGAGTCACATCGATCTCTTCGCTTTCCATCAGAAAATAAATGGACATATTTTTCTGTCTAATAATTCCAGATATCTCTGTCTGTCTGAGTATGAGGCTCGCACATCTCAAGACTTGTATCACCTTCACACTTGGAATGCTGTTGATGTATCGTTAAGGGCGCCCCTGCACTGGTTCCTATAGAATGACGAGAGATGTTCATCATTATCTACAACGAGCCGCACAAAGCCCGACCTAATGAATCTGAAAACCAACAAAGGCACCTGATGCAAATCCACCTTTTTCTAGCGGTTGCAGCCTCTTCAGAAATTACCGACGCTCTCGCGCTCGGAGTTTCATCTTCATCTTAAATTACGTGGGATGAAAAAAACATGAAATATATTTGATATATCTGAGCGGCAGATGTTTATCCTCGTCTTCCCCGGCGTCTCTCAGCTGCCACGGAGTCTTTCCATCGTTTCCTGGACAAGACGTCTCTGTCGCATATATATATTAGTCAAAACTGTGACAGCGAGAACCCCCCCCCCCCCCCCCCCCCCCCTCCGCTCTAACAAATATTTAAACATATTTCCACTTGACAGTATATCTTGGCTTAAGGACGACGACTTCACATAATGGAAAAAATAAATAATCTGTTGCCTGTCTTTCAAGGGTTCGTCCCCCGTTTATCTTTACTGCCACGAACAGCCGGTTGCTCCGAGTCGGAAGCCTCCTCTCTCCGTGTGCGTTTGCACTATTGCCAGAAACAGATTAATTCAAATGAAAGCAAAGGGCAATAGGTTTCAAGGTATTTTAAGTAAGGATAATTACTGAGCCGTACTTTATTAGGCTCATTAGAGAGAGTTCTCCCATAAACACAGTGTCTTTTTTTTCCCCACTTTGGCGAAGTGTGAAAGTGGAATTTTATTTTTTGACACAGCCACAAATTCTTCTTCACACCTCCGCCTGATCTGTCGGGGGGAGGGGGGGGAGGGTTTAAACTCCTCTTCGCATGTGGCGGGGCTTTAGGATTTGGGGATCTGGGGGATTATGGGATTTTCTGATGCCTCTGAAAAAGACACCACGGGATACAGAAATCAAAAAATGGCTGAGGTACCCACATCAAGATTAGAGCATATTATTCCCCCCCCCCTCAGGGAAAGAAGACAGGGGAGCCACTGCTGACAGTTTTTTGCGACAAGTGTGCTCGGGAGAATTCACACTTTAAGGAAACAACAAAGCCCATTTCGTGCCGAAGTCGGTTGATGCAGCGATTTCCCGAGGTGCCGATGATTAAAGTGGCCTAATTGAACTTTTCCTTTTAACGGTTTTACTTCGGTAATCGTAGAAACCTTGAAAACAATCAAACTGTACGAGAATCTCTTACACTTTGTATTTGCATGTAAATTACTTTTTTTTACATTTTCCCGTGGTTTTATTTTTCCGAAGCACCCACCGTCACCGCCCACATTGCAATCGAAGAAATAAATGTATCTGAGCATTATGAGGATGATGCACCAGGAATTTGGGTGAAGGATTATTTTTTAAAATGTCAGAATCGAAGAATATTTGACTTTTAACTTTTACCTCGCCATTCTCTCCTTCCTGTGGAAATATCAGCTGTCATGTGACAGATATAAAACATTATTCACCAGCGTCCTTATCTCCCTCCAGGTAAACAGGGCTGACAGTACAGAGCAGCCATTTTATAGCTATCGATCACTGAGAGGAGTTAGAGACCGTGTGGAAATAATCCTTTTGAGAGCGGCTGAATCTTGTTTCACTCCGAGAATACTGATATGCTGAATAACAATGAGATATAATAATACTGATTCATAACAATATGAGGGAAAGAACAGTGGAACAACACAGTATATATCACAATCTGGTTGAAAATCATCTATAGATAATAATAAATGGTCCAAGAACTCATATTGACATTTAAGGTAATTGCTGATGGTCGGTAGCTGCCGGTTGCCTTTGAGCAAGACTAATGAATCCAACACTTCCAGGCTCTTCTCCTCTTGACAGTTTCTTTTGAGGCCTTTTTTTCACGGCAGACGTTTTGACACCGTAGGAAAAAGCCACATGTGTACATAATGACATGAACGCTGGCTGGGTTCCATTTAGCGGCGTGTAACCTTCAGGGTCCGGGTATTGTTCCTGCCGGCTCACTGTCACACAGGGATATCTCTGCCGGGGGACGCTGCAAGTGAAAAGAGCCATTGTTAATGTTATCAGTAACACCTGTGCTTCCCCCCCCCGACTACGACATGTCAAAATGTCCACTGTGAAAAAGGCCAATTTGCAAAGACACGTAACAAAGGCTCGTCTCACGTGGATCTGGAGCCGCGTCCGTGCTTCCTGCTGAGGATGACAGCTAGCTTAGCAACATCATCATGATTAGATGAGCTCTCTTACTTTATCGAAGGATGGAGGCAACGCACGTAGAGGCAGCTACAGGCTTGAGATCCATCTATCTCTATCTATCTATCATCATCTATCTATCTATCTATCTATCTATCTATCTATCTATCCATCTATCCATCTATCCATCTATCTATCTATCATCTATCTACTATCTATCTATCTATCTATCTATCTATCCCTCCTCTCCTCTCCTCTCCTCTTCTCTCTCCTCTCTCTCTCTCCCTCTCTCCTCTCTCTCTCTCTCTCTCCTCTCTCTCTCTCTCTCTCTCCTCTCTCCCTCCCTCTCTCCTCTCTCTCTCTCTCTCTCTCTCTCCTCTCTCTCTCTCTCTCTCTTCACAATTTGGTGCAGAATCAAATAAAAGCAGATATTAATCTTTGTATAGGGGGTGTAATCATGTTCCCTCTGTATAACACTGTGTTAAACTTTACATCTCTTGAGCAGATACACTTAGTTAAGAGTAAAATACTTTCATGCCGTAAAGCTGCTGCGTTCACCTCGTGTTACACAACCCGTCAAACTGCAGGTTGTGTAAAACAGCTTCTCCGGTGCGAGTGGACTTTCCCCTGCTGAAGATGAGTCACTTGGTCACAGCAAACGGAGAGATTGCATATTCTCTCTAATGACCAGGTTACCATGGAAACCAGGTTAGATTTGAAAGCGCTTGATGAGTTGGAAAAAAAAAAAAAAAAAAACGACCCTCAGGCGTCACTTTGCTCTCTAATTACATTTGTGCAACCTCAGAAAAAACCTGATGACATCCAGGCCTGTGTCCTGTTTTTTGGGGGGGGGGAAGTAATGTCGCCGCTCGACTTCCACGAATCAAACAACCGTCGTGCTGCAGCGTGCACGGAGGCAGCGAGGAGGCAGCAAGGAGCCGAGCCACCGGTTGCACGAACGGGACAGAGCTCGATGTTTTGCGTCGCTTACGTGTGAAACATTAAGAAATGCCAACGTTTGTTTTAAACGCTGGAGCTGCGGCTGCGTTCCCGCGGTCCTTCTCCTCCGCCCCTCCGGCCCCTAACACCCACCTGAAGGAGCTCTGGAGTGAGATTGATTCAGCGTCTGAAGTATTGACTGTGGATAGGGGGTTGTTGTTTGGGAACCTGCAAAGAACCCTTTCTGATTCACGGGCAGGACAGTGATAGTCCACTCCACACTTGCACGGGGTGTAATCACCGATAAACCCCGAGGTCAGTGCAGTCCCACGCTGTCAGGGGGGGTGGTGTCCGGAGGGAGTCGTACGTTCACAGAGCTCTGCCCCATTACCCATCTGCCTGGAGCGCAAAGAACAATGGCTTTTATATCACTCTCTATTTCTTTAACGCTCACGCCCGGGCCCTCTGTCAATGTCTCACTATCGCTGCATCATTAGCTCGCTCCGTACGTCTTCCCGACGCCGGAGGCAGAGACTAGACAGACGGAGAAATTAGCAGCGTTTCAGCTCCAGTCACTGTGGGAGAAATAGCGTATATTTGTGGCGCTGCAGTTCCTCTCATTAACCTTATCGCACTAAACAAGACAGGTGGCAGGTGCACGGTCGCACGCAGCCGCGTCGATTCAAATAGAAAAACACTGGAGGGTAAAGGAAAGGAAATCTCGGCTTTCTGCGTCTTTTTATACCTTTATGAGTCACAGCAGCTGCCGAGCGCAGGAGTCGATGAAGTGAGAGTTAATGAAGCTGTGGTTTTGCGTTGTGAACAAGACGCTCACGGACACTTCTTACTGTCAGTACAGCGCCCGGGGGTTTCTAACCTGTGACGTGCACGAGGATGCAGGCGCTGCCAAAACAAGGGGAAGTTAGTTTTCATAGTTTTTACCTCTTTTACTTGCAAATCTTTCTTTGAGTCATAATCAAGTCGAATCTGTGTTTCTTACAGTTAATAATCTCAATATTGATCGCTAATAAAAGCCCATAATTCCACTTCAGAAATCATATTTGGAAAAAACGACACTCCTCAGGACTCCGGAGCTTGTTTGAAAGGTTTTAAAGACATTTTTAGTTGTTTACTTTCTACTTTGTTTTCTACAAAAACACACCAGAGGTAAGAAAACCTGAAAAACAAACATCACGTTTCCTTTGAGTTTCGTTCCGTATCAAATGAATCCAGTGATATTTGACCGCCACGCTGCAACCAGGAACTCCTTATGGCTAATTCGATATTCTTTAAAGGTGCTTATTTGACAAAAACCAAACTATTGTAGGCTAAGTTAAAAGTTTGAGGCAACTAACTTATAGTAATTTACTAAATCCGTGACAACATGATCCCCTTTTTGCTTGAAATCCTCCCTAAAGCACTCTGGAAACTGAGGTCCCCAAAGTTAGAACTTAATTTGAGTATCCATCAAACATAATTAAGTTCAATGAGAATAAGCTGAGGACTGACAGAATCTTCTAATGTCCGTGGGGAGTCCGTCCTGTCAGAGTGTGAGACCCCCCCGGTTTGACGGCTGCTGCCACGGAGGGAAACGAGCCAAGAAAGTTACAAATACACATTTCCCACCTTGTCAACACACTGCGAAGCGACAGATTGTCACCACGGGGCGTGTGCCGGTGTATTTTCGGCGCGCGGAGCCGGGTCGGGTTCAGACAGTCCGGTGGAGATGGAGCTTTGTGGAGAGCCGTGTGAAATTCGAGATGACACGGGGAAGCTGCAGGGCCGCGGACGGCTGAGAAATCCTCCTCGGGCACAAATCCTCCAGACTTGAAATCCTGTCCAGCGCTCGGCTAAGCTCTAGATTTGCCTGAGTGGACACTCGCATTTAGTCTGAATTTTTGAACGTGAAATCTCATTAATTTGTGCAACATGAGGTGGAAAATTTTTTTTTGAGGCCTCTCGGTCATTTGAGGAGAAGCAGTCGTCACACAAGCATTTATATCAGGGAGTTCTTTTAATTTGAAGACTCAAGACATATCTAAGTGCTAAAATGACTTGACTTGCATATTTTCACTTTATGCTACGTTATACTTACGAGTACATTTCTGTGTTGATGCTCCGACCTTGTGTGCAGAGTGAAGTTAGAAAACTTTGTGTTCATCCCACCTGGTTTATCTGCAGTGAAGATTTTAAAGTTGTGTTTTTTTTTTATCAAATGAAACTGAATTAGCTTATTACCGTCTTGGAGCATCGCAGCAACGAAAACAAACATCGTGCTTTTACTTTGACGACACAGTCGCTGTCATGACAGAGATCAGCATCCGTGAACGTCTGTGTCCGAGATGGTGAAATGAAAATAATCGAAAATAATCAAACTGATCTGGAGGGACAGATATTATTGCTGCAATCTTTGACCTCGGTTTTACACAGAAGACCTGAGACGACTTTATTAAATATATGAATCACTGCGACAGATCAAAATGCTCTTATTACAAAAATATTACTATATCGTTCAATCATAGCAATTAAAAATACTACTTATGTGAAGGTGGATTCGTATTATAAGCCCGATGTACTTGAAGAATACAACAAGGTCACATTGGCTGATCTATTACAATCATACGACCATATTATATATGTAATATTGGATATTTAAGGTGAATTATGAAGTAGAAAGTAATTGAAAAACTGAAGTGAAGTACAATTATCTCTCTACAGCAAGTACCGATAAAACCAATGTTTTGAATTTACTCAGTGTAATATTTCTCCTGCTGTCAAACGCCACAAGTCATATCTGATTTCCCAGATAAATAATAAATCACGTGAATCCTCCAAAACAAAAAAGGCCAGACGTTGAAACAACAACACTTCTCCTCAGAGATTGTTGACGCCCGTGTTTTACTGCAGAGAGAGAAAAGGTTGAGCCAGGTAAATATTAGAAAAGCGCTAATTCAATGTGCCCTGAGGCGGCGTCCTGTTATCTGTGGAGCGTCGGCCCGGAGGTCAGCGGGTCCACCTCCTCCGAGACGCCAACCGAGCAGCTCCGCGACTTATTGTAGATAAATCCGAGCAAACGGGGCCGAGAAAAAGAATTTAATTCAATTCTGGTGTGTGGGAAACACTCCGAGTATTAGCTAGGTGAAATATATTTACTTTAAATCAAGAGTGGAGCGACTCGGGGAAGAATCCCAGAAGGCCGGAGATACAGAGCCGGGTGTTTTTCTGTGTTTGTTCCTTTTTACCCACGAATCCTCGCAGAGTGCTCGTCAGCATTCTGGGTCTGTGTCTCGCAGGTCTTGTATTCTCCCCCCCCCCCCCCCCCTGGAAGCATATTCAACATACAGGAAAAATAAATGAGTCTGCACTGTGCCGAGCTCTTTTTTTTTTTATCTGCCTCATGTTGAAAATACCAGACCAAGCGTTTTGACATCTTGGATTTATTCCCATGAGCCTTTTTTTATTTTTTTATTCAAACCGATGATATCATTTGCTTGCTTTTTTCTTTTTTAAGTATTTTGTCAAACGATTATTACTTTTACCGCAATAGTCGAGGACTGTGTGTGTGTGTGTGTGTGTGTGTGTGTGTGTGTGTGTGTGTGTGTGTGTGTGTGTGTGTGTGTGTGTGTTGTGTCTGTGTGGCTGCACACGGTTGAATTATGTGTACATTATTATGCTACTATGCTTTTCTTATCCCTTGGCTGAACTGCAGACTAATGGAGGTTGCTGTAATATTTATGAACTCATCTCCCCGTGCACTTGGCTCCCTGTCCTCAGTCTTCTATATAAAAAGACCATTTGAAGAACTCCCTCTCTAATCGAATGTCTCTCTCCCTCTCCCTCTCCCTCTCTCTCCCCTCTCACCCTTTAATCACCATCTGTTTGTCCATATTGTGTGATCCTGTGTTTCTGGCCCCCCCCGCTCGCCACCAGAAGCTCCTTTTGGCCTCCTGCTCGGTGTGTTTGTGGTCTGCGGCCTGGCTCTGCTGGGCCTCCTCACATTCGTCTCCTGGAAGCTGTGCTGGGTGCCTTGGCGGACTAAGGCCCACTTCCCCAGTCCGACGCTCGCCCCGGCCCGCGGCCCGCACCACTGCCCGTTCCCACCGCCTCCCCCGTCGCCCAGCTCCCAGCAGCCGGCAGTCACCATGGCGACCGAGAAGGTGAAGGACCCCGTGGGCTCGATGGGCTTCCTGGAGGCTGCGGTGAAGATAAGCCATACATCTCCTGACATCCCCACTGATGTGCAGCTCTCCATGAGGGAGCACTTCCTGCGCCGCACGCAACGCATGCAGAGACAAGCCACCGAGCCAACTTCCTCCACTCGGTTAGTCACGTGCACTGCATGTACTGCGTGATGTGGTTATCCATGTGTAAACAGGCGTCGGGTTACATACAGACATGCCTGCATGCACACAGAATTTAAGAGATGCAATTTACTTTCTAGAGTTAATTAAAATAAATACTGTCGATTGTGTTGCTCTCTGCCTCAGAGGCTTCTCTTCGCAGGTCATTATTGTGAAGCTAATTACATGCTGATGGCTTCTTTATGAGTATTAATTAAATATAGTGGATATAAAAAAAAAAGTTTGCTTTTTGCATTACGAGCAGAACTTTACAGCGGGAGACGTCTGCACACTTTCTCCTGGGTTTCACACATGAAGAAGGAGATTCTCCAGTCAGACACGTTTACATTAACACCAGCACATCGACATCGGCCTCGGGCATCGTCACCAGAAGCTCCAGAATCTCGTTGACATCTTTGTCTCCTGTGATATTTCTTCTTTGAGGATATCGGTTTATTTCTTTTTGCTTTATTTCATTTTTGTGCGAACACTCGCACACGGTTAAATGCTCCAGATAATCTCCTGCTGTATTCTCACGTGGGCCCGTTCGGACATTCGGAGAATATCCGGTGTTCAATGCGGTCCGACAGCTGCTTATGTTTTTAATGTGTTAATAATACGTTTATTCCGCCCGTGTATGACTGTTATCCTCTTCTGTCTAAAACAGCATAATCCTATTCAAGGTCCTGAAACAACACAACACTCAGTCACCACTGTGTCCTCATTGGATCCTCACTGGAAAGTTGTTCAACCTTTATTTCCCTCACACAGCTCTACTTTATGTTATTGTATTTTCCCATTCGTCAAGCAAAACACCAGATAACGTCAGGGAGCAGCAAAGAAACGCTAAACTTTACAAGAAGCGTCTGGTGCAAATCAAACATATTCTAAAATTGTATATACCCAGTTTGTTATAGGTCTGACAGGAGAACAGAGAAGCTTTCAAGGGTAAATGTGTTCATGCATCTTTAAAAACAATATTAATACAGGCCACAGGGCACAAGTTATTTCCTCCCACTCAGGAAATAACTCCGCTACTGTCGGCTGTTGTCTTTGTCTGAGAAATTGCATTTTTACCCTTTGAGGTCAATTCTCATTCAAAGCCGTGCAGAGTTTCCCTCTTCACCTTCACTCACCACAGCTCCTCCACACTAACCGACGGCTACTCCCCCGGCACTCTCCTTCTTTCTGCTTCTTCTGTCCCTGCAGGCACAACTCATTCAAAAGACACCTGCCCAGGCAGATCGGAAGTCTCGACCTGGGAAATGACTTCATGATGGACAAAGAAGAGAAGCCCACCAGCATCGGCCGCATCCAGCCGGAGCTCTACCAACAGAAGGCCCAGGAATCGGAGGAGTCGTCCAAGAACGGCAGCAGCAAAAACTGTGGCAGGATTAACTTCTCCCTCAAGTACGACTACGAAAACGAGGCCCTCTTGGTCAACATCCTCAAGGCCCTGGACCTGCCCGCCAAGGACTTGTGCGGCACATCCGACCCTTACGTGAAGGTCTACCTCCTCCCGGACCGCAAGAAGTTCCAGACCCGCGTCCACCGGAAAACCCTCAACCCCACGTTCAGCGAAACCTTCCAGTTCCCTGTGCCTTACGAGGAGCTGGCGATCAGGAAGCTGCACATGAGCGTCTTTGACTTTGATCGGTTTTCCCGGCACGACATGATCGGGGAGGTGGTGCTGGACAACTTGTTTGAGACGTCAGACCTCTCCAGGGAGACAGACATATGGAGGGACATCCAATACGCCACCACTGTAAGAATCCATCTTCTACATTCAGTATCAACCAGCAGATTGCACAGACAGCCCGATATCTTCTCATGTCTCGTATTGACTGGTGAGCTCCAGTGCACTTATTGATCTATACATCCTAGATTCACCGATTCATTAGCTGGCTGATGGCAGTGGCCCTAAACCCGCCTGTTTGGACTGGGCTGTTTGTTTGGCCTGTGGTGAAGCTGGTTGCAGCTTCTCTTTGTGAGACTATAAAAGTGCCCTGTTCATTCAACGTTTATTAACATCGAACGTATCATGTGTCCAAATTCAACACCTCACTTCCCTGGATCCTTAACACAACACACGTGTGTTAAGGGTGAAGCTGGTCTGATGAACGGTTCTCGAGACATACGAGCAACATACAGACTAATATGAAATGTGTTGCATTCAAATATTTGTTTATTTTCTTAATTGATGTTCTGTACATGAGGATAATTAAATCTTAGGGATCATCGCCATTACTCCCTAATATCGGCAGCGTCCCCCAAAAGTCCACATCGGTCGGGCTCTAATACAAACTGTACATATCTTCATAAATTCTCACTATTCACTCATTCATTATTTAGGTTGGTTGAAAAGAGGAAGTACAAACTGAGTTGTTGGTATTTTGGTGGGAAATGAGTCTTGGACATTGTGCAGAGGAGAGTCGGCCTCAGTCGTGTTGTGACGCTCCGTCAGTCTTTTGTGTGACTGGCAAATTTAATCTTTATTAGCGTCAAGGCAACAGGCTCTCGGTAACATCAAGTGAGCAAGTGTGTGTGTGTGTGTGTGAGTGTGTGTGTGAGTGTGTGTGAGTGGGGGGAGGAACAAAGAGTCAGTCTGCCGAGTCATGTGGAATAATGATGTAAATGCACAGAACAATATGTGCGGAAGACGTCTTCATGCTCGGTGGCTCGGCTCAGATCGGCTCAGCAGGGAGTGGACGTTGTATCTTCTCCCACGTAGAAGGAAACAAGAGTCAGAGGCATCAGGTGGATGGGACTTTGGGGGGGTGGGGGGGGGCAGGCAACAGGGGGACCTGTACCCTGCTGCACCGCCCGTAGTTGGGGTGAAGGTTTCGTGCTTTGGAAATGCTGTCGGTTTCATTGCTTTCAGGTGTGTGGCGTGCAGGCGTGAAGCAAAAGAGCGAGCCGAGCGCTGAAGGCCTGAATACACTACGCTGATTAAAAGGGTGCGTTTGATATGCGCTGCCGTGAAAGGAGCGCTGCCGTGTGATTGTATCAGGAGACTTGAGTTGGGGGGGTTTACCTCAGATTAGCATCAGCCCCACGAGTGTTTCCCGCCCCTTCCTCCAAATAGGGAACTGATCTGAGGATAGTGGACCTGACAGGTGTCGGACTAACAGACGCTTCACTCTGCTCAACAGTCGCTCGCGAAGTCGACACCTCGACGTGAAGCCGAACGTCCTTTATCGCAGCAGACGCTCCGGCAGATAATGGCAGGACGAGCACAGGTGTCCTTGATAAATTAGGAACGACAGCATTCTGCTCAGGTGAAGCGGTTCCCGGCTCCCGTGGTGTCGCGTGCACGGCTCACTGTTAACACGATGGGATTCAGCTGCGCTGCTCCGGCTCCGACAAGGTCAACGCTCAACCCGACACTCGCTCGTCGGAGGATTTCACCGACAACAACAAACTAAATACTTCAAATATAATCATCCTGAAGATATTCACTTCACACCCACATTTAAATCAACGTCAGATAAAAACTTGTAATGTGATTTAAGGCTCATTTATGCTGTGAATATGTATAAGGGTGCAACCATTGGCTACACACATTAGTATTTAAGTGTATAAAACACCCACAAATAGATAGTTCAATGTATTACTGAGTAATTAAAAGCCACTCAAGTCCCAGCAGTTCATATTTTTCTATCTTGTACGTGCAAAGATGAATAAATATCTCCTGTAGGGACTGAGAGGCTCGGTACCAATCAACAACAAACAAGTTTAGGAATTGTCCTCTGGGTCTGGTCGATCTCTTTTTTTCAAGGTGGAGGTGTGAACGGTGTGTTGAGGGAATTTTAAATCCTGCCTCTGTAATGTGAAGCAAATCACCTGAAATGCATCAGTCAGCAAAAAAGCATTACGATTCAGATCCGTAGCTCGTTTTTTTGTTTTTTTTATTGGACATAAACATAATTGGCACTTCTTCAAATACATAAAGGGACTCGCTGCAGCCACAACACCTCTCGAAACATGAGAGGATATTTCTGTCTCACAGTTTACTCCTGTAATTGTTTCCCTGTTACGTGTTGATGTCCAGGGGGCGGTGAACTCTGAACACCCCCCCCCCCCCCTTGAACTTGAGCTTCTTCAAGGATGGTTCGATAATCTCAACGTTATTGCTTCGGAGGCAGAAAAGCAAGGGGGGGGGGGTGTTTCTGCTTGGCACGCAAACTTTATTGAACCACGAAATGATTTTATGCCAAAATCCCTTGATCACATTAAAGTCAAGATTGGCAACATAAAGATGGTGGGATTTTAGTAGAAACCCCCCCCCAAAAATAAATAAATCATGTAGCGGTGTGAGATGAAAGTTCTGGGTGAGATAAAGACTTGACTTTAAAAACACTGAGCAGGACTAATGAGTGGGTATCAATCAGCGGGGGGGTTCTCACATTGATTATTGGCATAGATTGTATATAAAGACGGATGAAGCTTCTCCATTTCCTCCCACTGTCCAGAAAAATGTCCTGGTTGTAGATCTTGTGCGTTTGGAGTCTGTGCAGCAGTCATCAGGGGGTGGAGCCAGAGCAGCGGAAACACGAGGTCGACCAATCAGGAGTCAGTCTGAGAGCTACCTGAAATTAACTAATTAAACTATTTTGGAGAAAAACTGATTTGATCTACATTTTAACTTTTTTAGTTTGGTTCATGTCCCGTCTGCCAACATGGAGGAGGTGGGATTTAAGACCTATACTGCAGCCAATTCTCAATCAGGACTTTATTCTTGTTATAATATTCTCAAAATCACACTTATACACGATCATAGGTTATAAACCAAAATTTTAAAAACCCCCAAAACTCCCATTTTGACCTTGAACTGATAAAAATGTCATTACAGAGAAGAATTGTTGAGATATTTCACTAAAAGCCCAAAGTCTCCTGGTGGCGCTACAGGAGAAGTTGGAGGAATTCATCCTTTGGGAACCATGAAAGTCTTTTTTTAAAGTTTTTTTGATTTAATCCATGTGGTGGCTGTTAAATTACATCGATTAGTCTGGACCGGCCGACACTGTCCAGCGAGCAACACAGCAAACAGTTAATGCAGCTCAGGCGTTGAACCGGCAACAAGCCAGCCTGTGTTTCTACGACCACAATCAAAGTGTCACTCGGTGCTTTTACAACACTCGACGTTTCTGCTGCGCTCTCACATCTCGGCTTCACACCCTTCAAAACCAAATCCCTCGCTCCCACAGCGGTGAGCGCCGAATCTCAGCGGTACACGCGGAGGAGGCGGCGGCGTTAAGAAGCGGGCGCTCTCACACAGAAGACGTGTCGGGATTTGCCAATCAGTGGGGCTCTCTCCCCGAGCTCATTCCGAGTGTGGGGGGGTGTGCATGACCTTAATGCTGTTTCTAGGAGGGAGCTGGGAACTCACATGGGACAGATAACAGGAGTCGGATTCCCCCGGACTCTGTTTACACCAGTGAACAGTGATGATTTAGTCGGTTGTCAGACTGTGTGTGTCTTCGAAAACGCAGGACCTTCTGATTTATGACGACACTTGATGATAAAAAAAAACTCTAAACATTTTACTGAGACTTTTAAATTTTGTGGGTAATTGCTTATGTTTGAGTACCGAGCTGTAAATCCCCTCTGATTATAATCATGTGGAGGCGACATTTTTTAGAAATTATGCTTTTTAATTATCTAAATCCTCCGTTTTGCCAAATACACACAGTTGATTGGTCTTGATTTCAGACTGAATCCTAATCTCTTCAGCTGGAAACTGATATCTGGATAAACCCAAGTTGTTTTCCTCATTCCAACATCCATCTATTATCTATACTGCTTTTTCCTCTGAGGGCCACTGGGAGGGGGGGGAGCTGGAGCCAATCCCGGCTGACATTGGCCGAGAGGCGGGGTTCACCCTGGGCAGTTCGCCGGTCCATTACAGGGACGCCATTCTGGCCTTGCTCAGACCTTGTATTAATATCTGACAGATGCAATCATCATCCTTCACTGTGTGGCATTTGCGTTCACACAGCGCAAAAGAAAGTAGCCGCCGGGATCTGAACGGGGTCAACGGAGACAAAGGACCAGCCATTGACACCCGCGGGCCATTTAGGCTTCATCCATAGGTGTTATGTGCTACAGATACGCCGGGTGTCATCACACGACTCCCTTCCAGAAGAAAACAATCGGCATTAGCCTTGGCTATCAGTGGATAATCCATTTATTGTTGTCTATGTTCTATCTGCTGTCGCGCACTTAAATTACAAGCTATTACCGAGTAAATCCAGGTGTAATGGAAACGTAGTTGTTTGGATGAAGCTCAGCTCCTTGTCTTTGGACTGTGGGAGGAAACTCAGCAGAGTGAAGCCCCAGCCGGTGGTTAGGTTCGAGTCCAGAGGGGGATAGTGTTCCCTTTACCTCTCCGCCCTCAGCCGAACAGTTATCTGCTGTTATTAATAAGCCCTTCGGCACCTTTTAACTTATCTGGTCCTCACACTCGAAAAAGCTGCATCAGACAACATCTGAACACACTCACCTGAAGGAAGAGAGGAAAGCCTCGAGGTCGGGAAGTAGGACTCGAACAGCTCGGGACGTTCGCTGATTTGCTTTCTCGCCACAAGTTAGAGGAGAAGATTGATTTTTATGTCCGTGCATTCGATATGGAGCTGCAGGCTCACAATAAACACACCTCTGAAGTTCACCAGTGAACCCTCCTGTGTTTTATTATACAGAACAAGTTAGTTTAAGATTTCAGTTTGTGTAAATATTAAATGAACGACCAGCATGTGAATTAGTGAAGCTTTAAAAGGCCTTTCGAAAACTTTTAAAATTAGAAAAGAAAACTGTTTAGAAATAGATTAAAACCAATGGAATCACTGCATTCGATGGAACTTATAAGTCAGTTAAATTAAATAAATATCAAAAAACATATAAACTTCTATAGATACTAGAAAACGGACGATGCAAAAAGTTAATCTGTGCATTAATCTGTGCTCAAATCCGCTCGCTCCCTGTGATCTTATGTCACAATTTGACCCAAACACCTGTTTATTGATATTATATTAGTTTCTCTTGTTCAAACCTGACAACGAACAAAATATCTTCTGTATCCCAGAAAGACCTTGAGGAAGAAACTCTCCTCTTATCGAACATGACTGTGGAACGGAAGTGTGCTGAATATGAATGTGAAACACTCTCTTCTTGTGTGTGTGTGTGTCCTTGCAGGAAAGCGTCGACCTTGGAGAGATCATGTTTTCACTCTGCTACCTGCCGACCGCCGGCCGACTCACACTGACCGTCATCAAGTGCAGGAACCTCAAGGCCATGGACATCACTGGATACTCAGGTGAGCTCTCGTGTGCGTCTGCCTGCGGGCGCCGGAGCTGCTGTGTGTTTGTGTGTGATTCACCTCCAGCTGCAGACGAGTCCAAATGACTGATCCACACACACACACACACACACACACACACACACACACACACACACACACACACACACACACACACACACACACACACACACACACACACACACACACACACACACACACACAACTGTAAGTGTGTCAGACACAATGAACAAACAGTGGAGAGCCACTTCCACCGCTGCGTTCTGTTTATTTCAGCCACTATTAATATTCAACACTTGCAATAATCAGACCCTGTCAGCACATTGTTTGCCGGCGCTGTTTGTTTTAATGGACTTGCTGTTCCACTCCTCCGTTCCACGTTTCCCCTAAAACACAGATATCACTTGTACGATGTGATATTTATTGTAGTATTTAAAATCCAGGGTTCAGACGCGAGTGTGACGTTTTTTTTAATGTCATTTCATGATCCTAAAGGGAGTCACAGTTTTTAATCCCCTGGAGTTTTTAGGGGGGTTTAGCTGTCTAACATTATTCCAGTCTGTGCCTCGTAAACCCGCAGCTACCAAATTGTGCCTCCGAGCTCATTGTGTCGCAAAGCAGGCGCTCGCGTTTGTCAGTACAGATTCTTGGGGCGGCTTACGTCGGACTGAAACGCGGCGTAATGGATCATACAGGCGATTTGCCCGCCGTCGGATGAAGATCGAAATCAGCATTCATCAGGAAAGCTTTCAAAGTCGCGCTCCCGTCTCCTTTGTTTACACAAGGCGTCGACTCATCTACATTTATTGCACGTTGCTGATGCCAGGTCCTCCGGGGGGGTTTCTCTCGTGCTCATGTACAAACACACGGAGTGATGAAACAGGGCCACTGACGGCTCGCTCTTGACGGACGTCTTTCAACCGTTAAAGTCAAAGCAAACACAGTCGGGGCTTTGTCTCCCAGAGGCCTGATCGCCGTGCTAATTATGTCTCCTGCAGATTCCTGAATAAGACGAATAACTTTTGAGAGTTTTCCCAAACGCGATGATATTTTGACTCCCGTTCTCGTCCCCATCAGATCCCTACGTGAAAGTGTCGCTCATATGCGACGGGAGGCGTTTGAAAAAGAAGAAGACGAGCATTAAGAAGAACACTCTGAATCCCACCTACAACGAGGCCATCATCTTCGACATCCCCCCCGACAGCATGGACCACGTCAGCCTGCACATCTCCGTCATGGACTACGACCTGTACGTACAAAGCACAGCCGACACGATCAGTCAACGGGTCGATGAGTCGATCGATAGAAACCAGCAGCTAGTTTGTTAATGATGGATTCGGCCTTTGACTCCATATAAAGATGGACGACACGACAACTCACAAAACTCAAAGTACAAAGATGGTTTCTATCGATTAAGATGATTCTTATCTCACTGATATTTCATATTATTTGACTTTTTGATGCTCTGCCTCCAAATAACGTCCAATAAGAATACCACATCGATATTTTAGCAAAACTTTTGTACAACAGGAGGAAGTGGAGACGCAGCATCCATCTTAATTCGTTTTTTAAATAATGAGAAAAAATCCAATTAAACTCTGGTTCCAGGCTCTAGAATGAGAAAATTTGCATTTGTTTAGCTTTTTTTGTAATAAATCATTCTTAACTTACTATGTGTGGTAATTGTGAATCTGATTGAACAAAACAAGGCGTTGAACACGTCCCTGTGGACTCTGGGCATCGAAAAAAATAAAAATAAGAGATAATAACAACCATTGTTTATAGCCACAGCAAAAAGAGAAGTGCACTGTGAAAGAAATTGTTTGACCAACTTAAAAGTAAATAATTAGGTTTATTCAACATAAAGTTAGCAAAGTTATATTAACACAATATCTCACTTTAATTAGAAGAACTTAATTAATTCAAGTGTTACCAACAGAGTGATGCAAATTTCATTTCACACAAATCTGAAAATACTAAACAAACCACGAGAAAAGCAAATAAAAGATATTTAAAAAAATTTGTTCCAGTTATTGTAACTTCACTTTCCTCTGTGCTCACCTTGAATTTAAAGTATTACTTTAATACTTGCCGATCATAATCCAATAAAATATATATACAGAAACTTGAAGTGAAGTAGGAGACGTCTTGTGTCAAGAAGTTGAACCTTTGAACTGAAAAGCAAGTTTCAGAGTCTGGGGTTTTCTCCAGTGAGGGAGATGAGAGGTATTTACTATTTAATGATACAACATCAATTATTAGAAGCACTGAATCCTAAAACATGTATGAAGTTAATCCTACAAAGATTCAGATCCTCCCTCGTGTCTAAGCTCGTTCACTAGCTTAATATTTACAACATGTGAAGCTCTAACCCGGAGAGGGGGGGGGGGGACGCGCTGCAGAGAGCTGACAGGAAGAGAACGTGCGAGTTAAAGGTCAGACTCAAAAGGTCAGACTTTAACTGTGTTCTATAAAAGGAGCAGACACACCCAGGATTAGAAACATCGCATCCTTGTGTTTCCTCCGTCGTCTGCTCTTATGCTGGGATTAAATCAAGTCGTGTTAATAATCTAAGGATTATTGTCAAGGAGAACAAAGCCCGCTACCCATTTATCCTTCAGACGTGGTTAATAGAGCGGAGATCTGTCTTGATGGCCTTCGTGAGATGAGTCAATTCCAGTGTCACATCGGGGACGGATTCGAGACGACGTCCAGATGCAGATTTGTGTCTCCTTCGATTACGAGACGTCCTTCCGTGCAATTACAAACTATTCTCTGATGTATGTAGATGTCGTGTCAGGTTGAATCAGACCTATTCATACGTGTATTTATTTGTGTTTGTCCCCACAGGGTAGGTCATAATGAGATCATTGGCGTGATGCGGGTGGGGTGCAGCGCCGAGGGCTCAGCAGGGACCACTGGAACGAAATGCTGGCTTATCCACGCAAGCCCATTGCCCACTGGCACCCCCTGCTGGAGTCTAAGAAGTCCGAGAAGGAGGTGGGTTGAGGAGAGCGGAGTCGTTGTTTCAAAGGATCATTCTGTGCGTGTTCATCGTGTAGAATGAGGAATCAGGGGCTTTACCGGGTAATTCTCAGGTAATGCGTTGCTCCGGGGCCCGAGGCTTCGGATGGTTGCAGCTGCAGCAGCGCACGGCTCATGTTTGTCAATTGAGGTGCAGCCACTGAACTCCGGCTCTGAGAGATATCCCAGGAAAACCTCGACGCACAATACACACATTTTTCAAGGTAGACTGGTTTACACGTTCTGCTGAGAAGATGCTGCTCTTTAAAACCCCAGAACCGGCCTGAAAACCAGTCTTTACTCCAAATGTACTCAAATCAAAGCAATCCATGCAATTACACTACTAACAGCCAGAGGTGGAGGGAGAACTCGAACCTTTTAAATCAGTAAAAGTACAAATAAATGAACAAAAACGTCCTCAAGTGAAAGTTGAAGAACGACACAGAAGGGGGGAGGGATGCAGCACGACGTTAGCATGCTAGCTACCGAATAACGGTATCGATTTTATTTTAACTTTTTAATTATTTAGTCTTTTATGCACCACATTAGAAAAACAACCTCTGTTGCTTTTAAACAATTTCAACCTTATCCCTCCTTTTCATCATTATCCTGTTTTTACATGTGCCATCTCTCTACTATTTAATATTATAAATGAGCATAAATAAAGATTTAATTGTTTGATTTCCCTTCATCATCTTAATAAATCTTCTTCCTCTTGTTATTGTTGTTCCTATAACAGTAAATCCGTTCTCTCCTCGTGTTCCTGTAGCACGGCCTCTCTCCTCGGTGCAGACACTCGCTCTGTGTTGTGACCTGAGAGTGACAGTGCTGCAAAAATAAGCAGCCTGTGTTTCCCCCCATGAATCATCGCCTTGTGTCTCTGTGTCCCGCAGTGGAAGGCGAGGACGGCCAGCTTCGACAGCCAAGGCTCCTGCCCCTCGCCCCGGCCCCCCGCCAGCCCCTGAGCAGAGCCACCTGTGACCCGGCCGCCCAGAAGGGGGTTTCCTCCCTCCTGCTGATCCACGTCCTGTCTGTCTGATTGAGGAGAAACACAACCCCACTGTCTCTCTCCCTCTCTCTCTCTCTCTCCCTCTCTCTCTCTCTCCTTCTCTGTCCTCCGTCCCTCGAGTCTAGTCCTGGAGCACTCTCCCCAGAACTGATCCACCGTCAGCTGGCTAAGTTGTGTGAAGCACTTCGTCTTTTCAGGGTTTTAGGGGTCTCTGATTTGAGACGTGGGCCTCGTCGTGACCCCGCGGCGTCCTCAGAGGAGCCGGGCTGGACATTTAATATTGAGCTGTCCGGGGGCCCGGACAGATCTCAGAGGCTTTCCACACGCCGAGTGTTCAGCTGCAGAGACTCTTTGATGGAAGAACCCAGCTGGGTATCGCTCGCCGGGAGCAGCAGGGAGTCGGACTGAGGACACGTTTGGGGTTGAAGGACAGACTTCGAGTTCTCCAGTGCCGCATTAGCATAAAACAATACGGAACCGTAGCATTTTGGAACTTTTAGATGTAAAGCCGCTTCGTCAGGCATCGTTTTGTGAATAACGCGAGTGAGGTGATTTCCAGAGCTCTAGCTGTACTTCCAGCGATTAGGCTGATCTCCGTCGCACCGAGGCCGACAACGGAAAAAACATTCTTGACGATTTGAAGCTTTTTACGCAAGCAGCCGCGACAAAACAAGTTTTGCAGAATGAAGAAGAAGAAGAAGAGAAGAAGAAAGAACTGAGGATTATTGTGTTGTGTTTCTTTGGGTTCTAAACGGCTGCAGTGTTGTTGCTGATTTCCGTTTTTTTTTGTCGATTCACAATATTAGATGGCTGAATTCCCTGTTAAAGGCACAAATAGCTCAACGTAGATCTACAAGCTGACAGGATTTTAAAAAGAGCTGGTGGAGCTGTGGAGGTTTCACAGGGAAAAGTGTGAGCACACGTTACACAACTTTACCTCTCCTCCGTTTAGCATTCAGAGCAAACTCACCCTCTTCTTCCAAGTGAAAACACAAACACTCATCCTTCAGACAAACACTCTTCGAAACTTACTGTGTGTGTGTGTGTGTGTGTGTGTTTCCTTTTGTCCATACAGAAAAAGATGTGATGATAGGTATAGATAAAAAAAAAAAAAGTATATATATATGTGTGTGTAGCCTTGTTGGTGGTGATGATTGAGAAAAACCTAAACTCCTAAAACATGCAACTCTCTTGATATATTTATCCTGTCATTTATCGTGCTGTTGTACAGGGAGAATCAATCTTGAACGTGTGGTACGTGGAATATTTCTGAACATATTTGATATGAGGGAGAAAAATGCAGCACTGCTCTTACATCCGTTTTTTTCTTTGATTCCTTCGATGGGTGAATCATTTGCTCTATTTGTGATAAGTGTTTGTTATAAGATGCACAGATCCGCTGCCGACTCGATTTTGAACTCGACAGGCAATGAAGCCATGGGAAAATAACTACAAAATAAGTTTTTCAATTTCAAACAAGCCACGGATACGTACACCAGTCGGTGCCAGTTAGGGTCTGGATTTCTGTTTTCTACCGGATTCAGTGGTTCTATAGAACAAGATAACGTTAGTTTCCTGCAGGTTAACCTCCAGTAGTAGTTTTATTTCGCTGCAGGCAACATCGTCATTAAACGCGAGCGCACGCAGGTGGAAAACAACAAGAACCTGGGGTCGATTATTAAGAAAAAAACAATGAGAGGAAAACGTTTGATGTCCCCACGAAAGACAGTAAATCGTGTGTTCTGGTCACGTCCCCAGGATTTGTCTTTTACGATGTGTGTTTGTGGCCATTTGTCAAACGTTGTGATCGATGCCGAGCTCGTTATTCTGTAGTGTGTTGGGATTTATCGTGTGGGAGGAGTAACGCTGGAGTATTGACGGACTAATGACTTTTTAGAAAAGCTCATCACTTTGTCTTAATTATCATTTGTCAGAGAAAAGAAAGAAAAAAAAAGAGTCTCAAGGCTGAAATGTGGCTGATAAATCTCATATTTACACATTTGATCTTAACGAATGAAGCTTTGGCCGAATATAAACATATGCAGTTTTTGCACTCAATGTAACACATCTGCCATTTACTGGATCTAGTGTGCGGTACATTTTTTAATCTCAATCAATATTATCTCATCACCGTTAATGTTGTGCGTGAGGGGAGCTTTTGTGTATTTAATTTGTGTCGTGTGTTGACGTTCTGGGACAGAAGGAGATTTCATTTCTCTGTACCAGCCAGAGCTAATGTGTGTGTATTGTGTGTGTGGGTTTTTTTTTGTAATTAGAATTAGAATCAGCCAGTCGCACAAATCTGCTCCAAAATTAAAGAAGATTTGCAAATTAAACTGCATTTCCAACCACAAGTCTGATTCAGGTAAATGGAGAATAACAGCTGGTGCCACTAATTATTATATTATAGCTATTTTCTATTAAACCTCTGCAGAAGCACATGGTACATTAAGTAAAGAGCATCAGTCTAATTTCAAAAGAATGAAAACAGTTTCCTGTGAGTCCGAGATCTGATGTTTCATCTGCTGCTATTTGTCATTTCTCCATTGACGCGTTAACGTCTCAGATTTATTCTCTAAACCTGTTTCCAGATCTGCTCTTTGATACTTTTCGATTTTACTGATTCACTAAATTTTCCCAATCTTGCGAATATGACATTTTCCGGTGTCTCAACTTTGTGTCTTTATGTGCAAATTAAAAAATGGGTGGATGGAAACGCATTTTTATTTATTAACATGCAAATAGACAAAAAAACACAAGCAAAGCGAATTGAAATCAGCTGCAAATATACAGACAACGCAACCAAGTACAGAAACGAACAACAAAAGATCAATGAACTGAACTGGGACCTGCTCAGAGTTCAGTTTGTGACCCTTACTGAAGTTACTGAGGTTGGAAGTTTTTGTGAAATTAGCTTAAATGTATTTAACACAGCAAGGTTCATGGACTTCTATGGACGTTTCTATGTTATGGATTTACCTTGTTTTCCCATTTCTGCTGCTTTATTTTGAAACTCTCCTCACGTGTCTCTTGCTTTACCCTCCTCTTCCTCGTCTTCCTCCTGTTTCCCTTGTGATTGTGTTCACCTGCTCCTCATGTGTGTCACGTGTGTTTCACCATGAACACACAACTGTCCTGCCTCTGTAGTCTCTGTGTTTCCCTTTGTCTCAGGTTGTCTTCTGCATTCGGTTCATCTCAGTCCCGTTTGCTCCTTCCTGTTTTGCTGCTGGACTTTTCTCGTATAATTGGATCGTCTGTTTTCTACCTTCCTTCAATGACTATAAGCGTGTTTAGTGTTTTTCCATTGAACTCAACTTCCCCTGCCTTTGCTTCAGTGCCTGCATTCGGGTTCTCCGCACTAGAACATCACATCAACCTGCAGCACGTTTCTTAATTGCGTTGCATTGGGATTAATTGCAATCGAGAATTTCTTGATTTGCTTTAATTGTCTCTATTTGCACGTGTTGATCTCCACTGTACCTACTGTTCCTCTATAAGCCATTTTAAATGTAAGAATTAGAGCCACGTACACACGTCACCTTTTCAATTATTTTAATGGTTTTCCAACAAGCTGCTTTATTTCTAAACACAGAAAATGTACTTTATGTTATCATGACACGGTGAGGTTAAGTTTTCTATCCCCTGCTGCTTCCTGGGTCTCTTATAATATAAAAGAAAACGGGTCTTAATGAAAAGGAGGATCCATATTTCTGTGATAAACCTTATTTTCCTCCAGTTCTCAGTTTATGCTCCGCTAGAAATTGATATTTAATCGTGTTTTATATATAATTTTTGGGCTGCAATTGGCAAACACAGATACAATCAGTTCATTCAGACCAGGAAACGCTCCGGAGTCGATGTGATATCAGGCAGGAAAAGTGCAAACTGGGTAAAACTTGTACTGATAACGTCTTTTTGATGTGAGGACCGTTTATTGAACAGAATTCAGTTTCGCGTTATCTCAACAGCAGCAGCTTTTTTAATCTGATCTGTAACCGTGTTCTTGGCCGTGGACTCGTCTAGACTCTGCTGCCGGGGCCTCGCTCAGCAGCAGAGGACGAGCAAAAGCACAGAACGCCAAAAACTGTTACAGAACGCAGAGAACATTGAACACGCTATATATCACGGAGTTTGTGAAAGTGTCGTTGGCCAGACGTGGAGACGAAGATGCGTTCAGCAGACCCGGCAGGATCTGTTTTAGCCATTTCCTCCGTGGGCTTCGTTTACCCAGAGCGAGCGAGCTGTTCAGTGGCTCGGTGTGTGTGGGAGAGCGAGATGACAGCTGATGATGGGTGGACGGGTCAGCGCCTACCGCAGCAGTGGCATTTCTCTAATTGGCACTTGTTGTAGCGAGAGTGAGTCAGTGCATTAGAGTTCGTGCTCGGGCGTAATCCATCCCGGCCTCGACAGTTTAGAGACTCGCTCTCGTTCACGCTGTTGTTTTTCGACGGCGAACTTCCCTCTCTCTCTTAGGTTTCTGATACTTTATTTAAATGTTAAAAAAAAAAAGTGGTTGAAAAGTCGTTTCTGTTCCGCCTCTTTGTTTTGAAGAAAAAGAAAAAAACACGTGCTTTATGATGGTCATATACTTCTCTGATACGTGCTGTGTTTTCATCGTAGAGAAACCTGTTAAATCAATTGCCTCCGTTTATCGACTGTTTTCAAAACCCTCTAGCTTTGCCTACTGTCGTGATGTTTCTTGATATGATCTCGTTTCCCCCCCCCCCCCCCTCCTAACTGTTATGATAGCACTGAATTTCCAATTTTTTTATCGAGCATTTTGTATCTGTAATTATAGAAATGTTTGAGAAGAAGAAAAAAAAAAAACGTTCTGGTTGATGGACATCAACGGTTCGTTAGTCTAAGACGAGTTCACGTTAGATTCTAGATCAAGTGAGGCCAGTGTGTAATAAAGTCAAATGAAACCGCTCAGCAGCCACGAATCCTCGTTCTTTGGTTTCAACAGGTCGGACGATCAAACAGCAGACAAGAGTTTGTTCTGTTCTCTCCCGCGAGCTGTGATGTGTTAATCGGTTCTGTGACAGGATTTATCTTTTCTTTGATTAAAAGACTTATGCAAAATGAGCTCGGCCTTGTTGGTTTTGTGGCAAACACACGAAACACAATAACAACACAGCGAGTGGCTTAACAAGCCGGGGGGGGGGACGCGAAGGAAACGAGATTCCCGCTGAGTCAAATGGTCAAATTAAATGAGAGGACACACACACACACACACGCACACACACATGCACACACACACACACACCACAGAGCGAGCAGACTCCACAAACACAATTAAACTAAATGGCATTTCCATGTCCTTTTGTTGGTTTTCATGGGTATTTTACACAATCGTCAAGAGGCGAATTTATCTATATATTTAAAAATGTGTGATATTATGTGTGATCTGTATAAAATATATATCGATGAATGTAGAGTTTACAGATTGTGAGGTTAAGATTTTTGCATCCAGCTAATTCCTCAAGCCCGAGTGTCACTGAACCAGTGTTAGCGATTTGCTACATGCAGAATAAATGATACGGGAATGTATCACACATTTAAAATAATTATATGATAATATAATATATAACCTCAAAACAGGCCTAAAGAAACCTAGCATTTTTTAGCTACTTTACCGACGCATGTGTTACTGATCATCCTGAAAAGCTCTAATTACCAGAAATTTCTTTTTTTTTTAAGATGATCATGTTATATTCCGACTGTATGTAAAAGTGTATTAAGATAAGCCAATATAGAAGACCCTGAAATCCTGCATTCTCTTAAATGACCTGCAGAGGGCGACTCCCCTGGTTGCACAAATAGGGCAGTTTCTAGAGAAAGGCTTCTCCAAATATGGGGACTTTTGTTTTGAAATAAAATAAGATGGCGCTGGACAAGGTTACAAACTCTGGTTCTCAAACCAGTGCAGCTGGCTAACTTAGCTTAGCACCGAGACTGGAAGCAAAGGGGAAACGCTTCCCAGTCTCTGTGCAAAACTTCCAGAAGGTTTTCCCTCGGGGGTTGAAAGGCATCTGGCACATGTGTTGTTGACTGTTCCAGAGGCATGTTCAGTAACAGTGGAAATCCCATTACTCAGGCAACGTTAAGCCCCTATCATGGGAGGGATATGTTCAGATTGAATGCCCCTATTTTTCTATCCTTGCCTTTGAGAACATGAAACCACTTCCCCCGCTGTCAGACCAGCAGCTTCCTCTTCATGGTCAGTCTGTAAATGATTTGATAGCCGTCGTCCCAACCGTAGAGCTGCTTCTCCTCTGGGTTGTATTTCAGACTAGCGTGGGCTCCGTACCTCCTGGGGAAGTAGAGCAGGGGAGCCTCCTCGCTGATCACGATGTCGTTGACGTCAAAAACGCACTGGATCCGCGAGCGACTGACCAGGCGGGTGTTGTAAACAACATAGACGGTCCCACAGACGACAAAAGCCGCCTCCGCGTTGTCCCTTGGGCACCGGGTGTCCCAGATTTGTTCTATATCGAGCGTGGCAGGGTCCATCTTTGCAAGGTTGATGGTGGGCTCACTGTCACTCGTGGCGAACAGGAGCCAGAGGCCCTCGTCGTCTGCTGCGAGGTCCGCAACAGTCTCAGGGTTGAGGTTGTAAACACTAGCACGGCTGTCCACAGGGAAGATGGCGATATCCGTCACTACGCCACTCATCAGGTCATATTTGACAACCTGCAGATCTGTGTCACCCTCCTGCATTATGTAGTACAAATATCCGTTATGCACAGCACTGCCAGGGCCGCTCCAGGCAAAGGGCAGCCGGATCTGGGTGCTGCCGGCGACTCCCGGAGAACGGGAGAAGTCCTGGACAGAGTCGAACTGGTAGATGACGTCTCCTGATGTCCCGTTGAAGACGTACACCCTGGAGGACCTGGGGTCTCTGGTCCACATCCCCTTGGGACCGCCCACTCTCTTCAGGATCTTCACTGATCTGATGCCAGAGATGATTTCAACACAGTCTGAAAGAAAAGACACAAAGTGGGAGGATAATGCTTCATGTGTGCAAACCAGGAACCATCGAGGAACTTTGCTGGATTGTTCCTTCGCCCGTTGAGCTCCTTCAGTCCCTCGTGGGATGTAACAGAGCTGCTAAGTGAAGGGAGCTGCTGGTTTCTAAAGTGTTTTCCCAGATTCCGTATGAATTTCAATTTCTAAACTTTTTATAATAAAATTCTCATCGTGGTGGGAGTCGGGACGCTCACACATTCCTGATACAGCAGATTTAACTCTTTCTAAAGTATATTTTTGCTTCCACATTATGATCGAATGATTTGAAACATTTCAGGGGGAATAAATCAACCGAAAAGGGAATTAAAAGTGAAAATGAACTGTAAATACAACTATTTAAATCCCCTGTCATCATTAGCCCCATTACCATGTTGCAGTAAAATGAAATGTGTGTCTGCAGTCTGGCGTTTAGAAACTTTAAGCCGCCTGCAGCATTCAGAATATGGACTTTTTCCAAATTCAGGCAGATTCAAAGCAGTCAAGGGGAAGTTGACCACACAGACTCGTAATGAGAGGAAGTTTGAGTGCAGCACACACGACAGCACGAAGATGCTTTTTGTGAGAGAAGTCAAAATAAATCCTGCGCTTTCACAAAAATACACGAACAAAGGTTCCCCCCCCCCCCACACTGATGTGTCCCGAGGGGGAAATTATCATTATGCTGAGAAATCCGAAGTGGTGACCCCGCGATGCAGCGCAGTTCGTCTTGGGTCGTTCCACAGACGTTCACAATGGGTCGCTGTGTGCGGATCCTCACTCCCGCGAACATGAGCTCGGAGATTAACGCCGCTGACCTCAGGCCAGTTTCCTGTCCCTCCTCTCTGCAGAGCCACCGACTCCAGATCTCACACAGAGAGAAACCTTTATTCTGCCTTGAGGTTTTTTGTGATGTCACTGCATATTTCCGCGCGTTATCGATTGTGTTATTAAGTCAGAATAACAAAGACAATCCGTACGTTTCTTTCTTGCTTCGTGAGGAGAGTCGGTATAAATGGTACCAAAGGAATTTGATGATCTAACATCGGCCGTTTAGCTTCTGGAACCAATTAAGTGCAACACTATAGATCTGATGTTTAATGTGCCACGCTCAGGGTTGATGTGTCTCATGGAATTAAAATCTGATTCCACAACTTTCCGCATCGTGCTCTAATTGGGTGATAAATCCATGTGTTACCTGAGCGAGTGACTCAGTGCTCCACTTGTACTTCTGCACTTGTTTTTGCAGCGGCTCACATTTGGAACGTGGAGACCATGAAGACGAGCGCTGTGCTCAAACAGCAGAAAACCGTTTCTGGGGAGTTTAGCTCTGCTGAAATAAATGAGTCGCATCAACGAGCCTCATTTCTCCTGGAAAACATGACTGTCCACTGACTCCGTTAAATGACTTGAAACAACGCCGTGTTTGTTTCCCATTTTCCAGGGGCATGGTTTTTCCAAGACAGCGGCTCAGCAGAAGGGTTTGGTGTTGTGCCCGCCGAGATGTGTAATGCAAACTGAAACTCTGAGGCACGTATGCTACCGAACCTCCAGGGTGGGCTGAAAAGTAAAGGATGAAATGCGAGCAGAGCACATGTGTCCGAAGTGTGTTTGTGTTTTTCCCCTGCAGCTCACCAGAGACTCTGGAGTGCAGCTCCTCCCAGTCGTCCTCTTCCTCCTCCTCCTCGTCCTCCTCTCCTCTGCTCTCCTCCAGCCCCCAGACCCCCTGCTCCACCACCTTCTCTGCCTGTTTGGCACAGGCCCGAGGCGAAGTCTGCGCCTCCACGTAGTCCATGTCCCGCTCCACCCGGTCCACTCGCACCGCGGCTCCTTCCAGCTCTTTGAACAGGGAGCCGTGCTCGTTGCTCAGCCCGTCCACGCTCTCGGCGGTTAACTTTCTGAAATCCTGCAGCTCTGTGTGGTACCGATGGGACTGGTCGTGCCAAAACTGCATGCGGTCCTGGGAAGAGCAAAAACAAGTGTAACCCACTGCAGGATGAGACCTGTCTGGTTTTTTACTAAAGTTACCTAACAAGGAACGACAGTATATTTACTTTATTCAGCCCTTCAGCCCCCTGATGGCTGCAGGGGCTGGAGTCTGTTGGCCCACACTCTAATATCTCATTCACTATTTAACACATGGCCATGAAATCCTGTGCAGACAGTTCTTAGTTCCCCGAGGAGGAATTCTGATGAGCCTTTGGTCTGTCAAGGTTGAAGTTTTGGTAGAAACATAGTTTTGACAGAATCCTATGATATGAGTTTATAGGAAAATGGTGTAGAGACTGAAGGAAGAAGAGTCTCCTACAGTTACATCGGTTTTCGAGGTAACGTGGGGGGAGCGACTGAGCTCGGTCACGTTCCACAATCATAGAAATGCAAAATACTGTTTATATAAACACACACTTATGAGTTTTTATATATAAAGTATGATTAAGACAGAAATTGAGTGTTAGGATAATCAGTGGAGAACAGGGCGGTTGTGTCTTAATAGCTAATTATGGCTGATGATACCTAACAATATTGCGCAGTCTGCACAAAAAGAAAAAGAAAATTTTAATTTGAGTAGCACTACAATATCTGCAGAAGTGACAACATTCCCCTCGGCCTGCTAATAATAAAAAGAATATGAAAAACTCATGCTTGAATAAGATGGTAAACATGATAGTTATCCTGCGTCAGTTCATTTAAATCATAATGTTAAACAGCAAAGTGGGAAATGAACCTAAACTTCTTAATCAAGAACAATCTTAATAGAAGACGACGGGTTATATACTGTTTGTATCTAGTTATGTATATATGCGTATCAGAATATACTAATAAGGGCTGTTAGCACTGTTAGCATTATATGGCCCAACCGACCCCCTAGATCCAATCAAGCTGCACCAATCCTCACACACTCATAGATATCGATAACCTAAATATGCCAATTTCATCAAGATCCATATATAATTTCCTGGGTTATCGGGGAAAATGTTGAAGAGTAAAGAAAATTCCTGGATCTGCCCCCTGAGATGAGATCTTTCCACATCCTACCACCAAGTGTCATGGTAATCATGCAATTAATTATTGTGCAATCTTGTATAAAATCAAACAAACACACAAACAAACAGACAAGGACAGACAATAACTACAGTAAACCAGGTTTGTAATCACATCTCGTGTTTCTCCTTCTTCTTGCTAAATCCTGCAGATGTTGCACTAAATGCACCGAACCTCGACCTGCTAGCGTTAATCATAACGAGGAACGTCTTCGTGCTGACGGTGGCACGTTGTCTCAAAGCACCGCTGGGCCTCGGTGCTGGCTTTTTCTTGCCCACCACGACAAATTCCAGATGGTAAAAAAAAAGTGTCTGTGTTTGAATCAAAGCATCATCGGCGAACACCGGACAGCGCTGTGTTTTCCTCATTGTCGTGACTGACAGGTGAATAATTCACAGTAAGATGTAATAACTGACGGCTGCTCCACTGTCGCCTCCGCCTCGCTTTTCAATTTCTCCCCCCCCCCCCCCACGCTCGCTTGTAGGCCCGTGGTCAAATGGAAATGGAAGTTCAATGGAAACTGGCTGATGAATTGCCCCGTGCTCGTATCAGTGCATATTGAAATTGAGACTGGAGGGAAGCCACGGGGGGGGGGGGGGGAGAGCGGGATTTAGCTGTAAATAGACGCTTCATTTCATGCGGATTACAACTTGATGATTTGTCATTTTTTTGCATTACGGCCGCACACTTGATGAAAAAGAAAAAAGAACTACTTGAATTAGAGTTCAGTTAAACGACCCCGAGAGGAAACCAAACGTGTTTCCCTGACACACACACACAACTTTATAACTCAACGACAAAAAAAACCAAACTCCCCTCCGCTCCCTCCCCGGAGGCTCTTTGTTGTAAAACAGATTTGTTCCCCATTTGCAGGAGACACCTTTCTATTAGCCCGCTGGGATGTTTGATGCCACGGCAGCAAAAGTTGCACTTGTTCTCATTACTTGTGTGTCACTGTCTTACACGCTGAAGGAATTACAATGTTGCTGAACAGGGGCCCGCGTGTCGCATGAGAAGAGGAGCCCTGCATGCACCAGCTGATATCCCGCCGGAGGCCCCCTTGCCAAGTTGATGAGCCGGGCAGACATTGCATTAATTGGCCCCGCATTAGTTAAGACATTAAATTCAAATCAAAGGAGGAGGCGGCGGATCATCAGGAACTGGCAAATATGAACTCCTATTTCTAATGAGCTACTTAGGAGGGAAGTTTGCTGCCACTCTGTGCATTCAAACAGCATTTTATCGATCGGTGGGTCGAAGGAGGGGTTTGCTTCTTACCTCAATAGCCAACAACCTGTTCTCCAGATAATCCATCAGCCCCTGGTAGTAATACTGAGCTGCTGTCAGAGTCCAGGCTGTGGAAACCAGCAGCACCAACACCGGCCTCATTTTGAAGTTTCTTCGCGAGTCCAGAGTTTCAACACGACCCAACGACACCGGTACAAAGTGCAGCCACACGTGTGAAGAGGTGCGACGGACAGAGGGGCCGCTCAGAGTTTTTCCCAATTCTTTGACCGCTCTCACTTTGCTGGAATGTTTTCACAAACTCTCAGGGAGGAGCCTCGTGCCTCTTGCCCCTTGCTGTCCCCGGAAAAAAAAAAAGAAGAAATGAATGAATGTGCTCCAGGAAGTGTGCATGTGTGTTTGTCTCAGCAGGGATTCAAACACAAGACGGACACAAACACTGAGGACTCATTTGTGATGACGCTCGTTTGTTTGATCAGCGTTTCTGGCTTTTTAATACATCAATCCATACACTGATACATCACTGCTATCATATGCAGCTTCCTGATGAGATGCAATCAATTTATTTATGAGCTTATTTAACAGTGCACATTAATAAACACTGGCGTAGATACAGAGTTGAATAAGAGGCTGTGATTCAAATGAAGTCCCTGAAACAAAAAAGGACAAAGTCACCGTGAAAGCAGGATATGAGGATTAGACAGTGAAGGTATTAGAACACAATAGAAAGCCTGTATTGTTATAATATAATGAAATTAGGGGTTTTTTTACAGCTAAACAATGGCATTTAAACGAATATTCCACAGTGGATGCACTTAAAATGTAATTCTCACTATTAAAACGCTTGAAGAGCAGCAGACAACAACATTCCTCCTGTTATGTGTTATTTTTTTAATGTGTTTATAATGTGAACAGAACCAAACCCGTTAAGGGGCAAGTACGCATAAAGAGAGTCGAGGAGGACGCCAGCGATACTTGTAGAGGAGAGAAGTTTAGTGATTAAACACGGACTGTGTCAGCAGAACCGAGATCCAGTTTCTAAAGTAATCTGAGGAAAACACAAAACTGTTACGCTCTTGTTTAGAAGTGAAGAAGAAAAACATTTGCAGTGTTGCGTTTACTCCATTAAACAAGAGTCAGACATTCACGGCTTCAGTGGTCCCCACAGTTGATCTGACTTATTGGTTCCAGCGTGTAACACACAACACACAGACACACATGCACACCACACACACACTGACTGTTCGAATTATTCAATAACACTCTGTTGTTACTCGAACAAACATTGTGAGGCTGTGATGTGTGCGAGCGGCTGTGGGTTGTTCTCGCTGCAGGAGACACGAGGGTTTGATTACACACACAATCACACGGACCGACAACGCGTGACCCGTCGCCACAGACGAGGGTTCACGAAGTTTCTGGACCCAGACGGAGGCAAAGTTTTAAAGAAAGAAGAAAGGAACGCTTAATGTGGACTAATAAACTCGTTTTGCATCATTCAATGTAATAAATTAACACCAAATAAACAACCTTAAATGAGAAATGTGCATCTCTTGTTCGTGGTTTTGAATCTCTGTGGTAATTTCCAGCTCTTTGTGGCTTTTTTTGTGTATCTTTGTGGCTTTTTTGTGTATCTTTGTGGTTGTTCTGCATCTCGTTTTGCCTCTTGTGGTCATTTTGTGTCTCTTTTTCTTCCTATTGCATCTGATTGTGTTGGTTTTGTGTCTCTATGTTGTTGTTTTGCATCTTTAGTGACGGTTCTATGTATATTTGTTGTAATTTTGTTCGGTAAGATTGTTTTGCATCTCTTCGGGGGTTATTTTGTTTCTCTATTTATTCATTGTGCATCTGTTTGTGCTCATTTTTCATCTCTTTGTGGTAACTTTACTTTTAAGTGCTTGTTTTGTCTCTTTGCGGTTGTCATGCATCTCGTTTGAGTCGGTTTTCATCTCTTTGTGGTCGTCGTGCACGTGTTTCTGGTTGTTTTTGACCTGTTCGCGGTCACATTTCATTTCTTTTGAGTCATGTGGTCTCTCAGGGAACACCCCCCTCTGCCGCTGCACCTGTTTCACCTCAGGCACAGCAGCTCAAACTGTGACGGTCGCGTGCACGTGAGGAAACAAAGCGCTCGGCTTGTTGCTGTATCATCCCCGTCTGATTAAGGGCCAGTGCCAAACCCTCCTAATGACAGTCGTGTAATCAAGGAGCCTCTTCTGATTGTCTCCTGCCCTCCATCATCTCAACAAGTCCTGAACTGAACCTCAACCACCGTCTATTTTTGTTCCCGCAGACAGCAGACCGGGCTGCCAGTGTCGTCATGGCAACAAAGTGCCGTATGGCTGCTTTTGGAATTGAAATGGGCAACCTGGAGTTTGATCTAATCTGGAACACATTGTCTGTCTGGAACCAGGAGGCGAGGGCACTGACAGGCCAATGGCTGTAAAAAAAAAAAAAAACCTGTGTGTTCCTGCGTGTGTGTGTTTTTATGCCCGAGAGGCTTCGCTCAGTCCCAGTTTCTGAACGATTTGAGTAATTAGTTTTATTTCCCTCCCCTTGTTTTCCTCAATTTGACAGAAATCGATTTCTTGAATTTTTTGAAGCCTACGTCTCACAACGCCTGCAGCTCAGTGTTCTATTAATCTATTATTAATTACAGGCTTAATTGGCCCCATTGAGAGGAGTGGTGTGATCAAAGGGCAACGCATCGTTCAGGATCCATTATGTTCCACTGAGCAGCTCATCGCAGCCTCGTGACCTTTCGGCTCAGGGCGGAAACTGATGCTGGAGACAGGTATCACTGATTCAATTTGTTCCAGGGAGGGAAACAGAAATGTCACCAAACCCCACTTTACACTACAGAGATGACCACAAGATGGCAGCATCTGTCTGTGTGTGAAGTGAGTGGTTAACGGTGAACAGATCCTTTACTAGGTACCAATACAACAGTACTGCACTACAAGTAAAAGTTCTGCATTTATAAATGTTAAAATCTGACCGAAATGTACTTAAAAGATCAAAAGTAAAAATACTTTGGCCCTAGATTGATGTATTATCATATATTTCATGTCAAGCAGATGTTTATTTGTTTATGGAGTGAAACTGTGGAATTCTCAGCACAATTATTTTTAGAGACACTAACTTAAACAGCATGAATGTATTCAACTAAATCCTCGTGCCCTTATTAAACCAGGTATGTATGAACGTATTACAGTGATAAACCTTCTCTTTGCCACAGACTTGGCTTGAATGGGACGTTTCTTGTACATTCACAAAGCCTGGATGCAAAAAGTGAATCTGCAAACCGGACTCGCAGCTTTCCTTCATATTTTATTACATTTAATCATATTTGTGATGTTTATAAACCATGATTTAAACATTTCGAGGGTCTGAGCAGTTCTGATAGGAGGAGATGAACTGATCCAGAGATAAAGAGCAGCTCACCTCTGTTTTTCAACCTGGACATTTAGAAGCATCAGGTTGGTCCAATCATTGCTCAGGATGAAGATGCAACAGTTCAATTAAATCATAATTATGGTTATAATAATAAACACGTACCACTTATGCTTCGTTTGAGGTGGGGGGAGCTGGAGCCAATCCAACTCCCTGGATGGTAACCAGTCCACCACTGGGCTGACATATAGAGACAAACCATTTAAACTTACATTCACACCTACAAGCAAATTAAAGTCTGCAATTAACCCGAGTGTGTTTGGACTGTGAGAGGAAGGAGAACCTGGAGAACCTGGAGAAAACCCAGAACACACAGAGAAGGGCACATTGTTTAATTAAAACTTCAGTAAATAACTTAAACTTAACTTATTATTAAGTTTGTTCAAATTAAAGTAAATTAATTCTATTGGCAAAATCTAAAAAAACGTGTTCAGTGAAGGAAGCGTTACAGTTGCTTACAACTATATTATTATCATTTTAAAACTACACCAAAACTCTGTTATAAATCAATTATCAGAGGTTCATATACTTAAATACCAAAGAGGGTTGAAGCTTTGATTGTGATTATGAATGTGTGTCTGTGTGCGTGTCTGTGTGCGTGTGTGCATGACAGAGTGCAGAGGATCTCATGTAATCTCATGTGTTTGCCTTCACACCAGGCGTCGGGAGCCGCCCATAAAAACCTCTCTCCTCTGCAACCAAACAAAAAGCCAAACACCCGTAGAGGCAACATTCTTTATTACCCGTTGGTATTGATTGAGAGGGTCAGAGGACGCAGCAGCGCGGTGCCAGGTCGTATAAAAGTGCAGACCCAATGGGTGAAGCAACGTAAATCCTTTAGTCCCTTGTAAATAGCTTTAATACACCCGAGGCGCCAAATCACTTGACCTGCGTTAGCCCTGCCGTTTGGGGGCTTTCTGGCTGACTGAGCAGTGTGGAGCCGGCCCTTCTCCTCCCATTCTCTGGCTGTCAGTCCAGGTAAGAGTCAAGGCCTTATTAGTGACACAGCAGCTCTGCCGGGCTCCAAACCTCCACGGCATCTCCTGTATTCCATCAGCCACTCAGAGCTTTTTCTATTTGTCTAACAAATTACCTGACTCTGCTTTTGTACTGCGAGAATCTGGAGTTAAAAATACTTTTGTAAAATAATTTGTAACGTGTATCTAACAGCCTTGTTCCAAACCTCAATCTGCATCATAACCTTGGATTATAGTCAGACCTCTAACCACCTTCACCTGGCTTCTGTTGGTAAACTAGAGCTGAGAACTTCACTTACAAAGCTCAACATCGAACAAGAAGAACAGCAAAAGATAAAGCAACCAAAACAAGTTATAGCTGAGTTGTCCAATAACAACAACACCAGGTCGGCATCTGTCCTGTATCCTGAGGCCTCTTTTAGCTTTCGCCATCAAGTGAAATATGCTGCGATATTCACGCCCTAATCGCGGGATTCACCCCGTGGGATGATTTGTGTTTAATTGCGTTAATCGGGCAAATCATGCATAACATTGTAACTTGCAAATAAACACAACCGGGGAGTATTTGCCTTTTCTTCTGAAGAGAGGAGGACAACTGGCTGAAGTATCCACCCACAGGGGCACACAGCTTGTGGACTTTCACCGGCTCCTCCAGCCGGAGCTGTGTCTGGATGGTTTGATCAACCTCTGGCCCGGGTCGGTGCCAGGACCGAGTTCGGTGAGTCGCTCAGCGCTGATTGGCTGACATCGAGTCACGGGAATTTGACCCACAAGTTCAAATATGTCAACTCAAGCATCGACGAGTTTGGAGCATTGAAATTCACATCTGTAGTGCTGCGACAAACACGACACCCGGGTCGAGAGACGGGACCTTCGCTTACTCTAGTTGTCTCTTATAGCTCACGTCCAACACGGTGGACAAGATGGAGGGTGGGGATGTTGTTGTCCTGTATTCAGGCCACTACAGCTTCTCTCTTCCTTGCTCACTGATCTATTTTTGGGTGCTTGAACTTGGCGCTAACTTCTCGCTCTGTGCTTCGCAGACGCTGAGGAGTAAGCTTTTGATGCCACTTCGTGGGAGGGACACACAGGCAGAAACTACAGAAGCCGAAGTCTCTGTAACAGACACCAGCTCTTTGATCACCAAGGATCATTTTTCCCATTTATGTCTATTTAAGGTCAAAGCAGCGCTGGATCTCAGTGTTTGTGTTGTTGGCCACATAATCTCGGAATGATAACAGCTTAGTGTGACTCTGAACCGTCTTCGGGAACATCCACACAACATCAGTGAGTCATGTAACTACCAGGAATTGTGAAATGGTTTGAGGTGTGCGGTGTATCCATGCCAGTCTCCAATGAGGTGTGTGCATTATTTACACTCATCTCGTACCCACAATGCATCGAGGGGCTTTTTTGAGAAATTAATTTTAGTAGCAGTAATGAAAACCGTCTCTCAACCTGAATTTGACAGCCGACATGCACTTGCTTGGGTTGCAGAGCGGGAGGAGGCTGCCTGAGGGGCTGCAGACAGCTGCTCGGAGGGGAAAACTCCTGACAGAGCTGCATTTATCCACGGTGGGTGCCGCATGGGAGCTTGACCACTGGAAATAAAGACACAGCATGAGAGAGAATAACCAAGGCAATGCCGTCACAGCCAGTTGTCCCCGGACAGGAGCACACAGCTGTTAGCCATACTCCAGTGCGGTCTAGACGCTGCCGCAGCTTGATGTTAACACACACAAACATGGCTGAGCATCCACGGACTGTACAACTTCTCTGCCGCTGCCAGAGAGGCAGCTGCCGTGAGAGGCTCCCGCTCTGTGTGAAGTAGTTTAAAGCTACACTAGTTTTTATTCCTTGAAACTACAGCTCAAAATAGACAATGAGGTGAATGGCCCGTCTGTCATTGCCACAGCGCTCCCTGGAGGCCTGGAACTGTGCTAACTCTGGTGTACCGGGCCGGAACATGACGACCTGCTTTATAATGTACTTTACGTCATACACCAACACTCAGAGCCAAATAGCTCACAGCACGGCAGAGCCATAGAAGAATGAAGAGGAGGGAAAGAGAAAGTCAGCAGTAAGAAACCGAACAAGAGGGAATATCGGGGCATATGTCACTAGTTGGCGAAAGGTTGCAGGACAGATTCCGACCTGGTGTTGTTGTTATTGGACAGTAAGACTTAACTTTTGCTTGTTGGCTTTGTCTTGTTCTGTTCTGCTTGATGGACATTGTTAGCCAAGTTAGCCAAACTCATATTTGTATAATAACTCTACCTAATCAGTCGACATGGTTCTTTGGCTGCGTGGTTGACTGTTGTTTCCCGTCAGATTGTCAACAAATGCACGTTTGTACAACTGTGTACATGGGGAGGCTGACAGTGAATTACACATCCCACCTGTAGGGGGAGCTGAGAGCGAATCTTGCATGTGGCGCTTTAAAGTTATAGCTCCACATGTTTTTAAGTCTGTTTTAAAAGCTGACTCACTTTCTAAAAGCTGCATCGAAACAGCCTTGTTTGCTTTTTGTAACCATTCCTTTATAAAACGTGTAATAAGCCCTGTTGCCTCACAGGATTGGTCGGGGTCTTTCTGTTTGGAGTTTGCATGTTCTCGTGTCTGCATTGGATTTTCTCTTAGGTTTCTCTTTTAGGTTAGAAGCGAGTTAATTGGAGATGGTGTGAATGTGAGCATCTCCGTTGGCGACCTGTCCAGGCTGTACCCCACCTATCGCCCCAATGTCAGCTGGGATGGCTCTAAGAACCCCAAGGCCCTCAAAGGATGATGGATGGATGGTGGATGGACAGAAGGAACTCTTAAAATTGAACACCGGTGAACCACTGAAGTCTAAGTTCTATAGGAGCCTTTTGAGTGTTGAACCACAGCCCCTCACAACCATGTGCGTTTCCAGAAATCAGATTATATTGCCTACACACACCCACCAACCACTCCTCAAGCTCTGCATGCGTGTGCGTCCCGAGCTCGTCCGCATGACATGTTTCAGCATTGTCCCTGTTGCTGTCTCTGCCTGTGCAGCTGAATGAGGAAACGTAGCAGGAGGCGGGCCTGTGCATACCATTATCTCACAAAGCACTCATTACAGGAGCATCTCCCATATCCCCTATACCAGCAGAACATGTCACCTCACGCTCTGAACGCCGCGGCACTCAAACCCAACACGTCTCTGGCACAGAGCTCCGCTCCAACCATGACTCACTTGAGTGAAATGCCTCAAACGTTGCAGTTGCCAAATTGTGAAGTGAACAGAAATGTGTGAAAGGGGCTCTGCCCTCTCTTCCTGTAAGCAGAGGGGGTTGGGGGGGGGGGGGGGGGGGGGGGGGGCTTGCCAGTTCACCTGCAATCAGAACACAGCGTCATATTTTGCCATCATACATCACAAGTACGTATATCTCATTTACTGTAAACACCAGAGCAGTAAAAGTGAGGTCATAGTCTGCGGTCGAGAACATGAAATTACAGCTTCTGTAATTGCTCAAGTTCATTATGGAGGCGTTGCGCAATCGCTCCAACACTGATTAGTGCATGAACACCAGATCTGAGCACTCATCACCACATTATCCTGCTCCGACATTTTGTTGAATGACCTGAGTGCATGTAAACGGGACATACTTCTTTTATAAGGTAATTACATGTTCCGAGGCTCCGTGTCTGGATCAGTGAAAGTATGAATGCATCTCAGCCTGAGATTTATCCATAGTTGCTCTGTAATTACAGCGTGTCTCATACAAAAGCCCTGCAATACATTACCGTGACATTCATTCCATCATGTCAGGGCTCAAACCTGTGATCGCCCTGATAAGCAGCTGCAATTAGCAACAGTGTGCTGCTGCTGCAAGATGGAAACAATTTAGGAGAGTTCCTGGACTTCAGGTAAATTAAATCAACGTCGTCGGAAGCCCATTAGGTATTTTGTTCGTATATATGTCCTGAGTTACTTTATCTGAAAGCCCATGTCGGGAATCGCAGCGTCGCAGCAGGGCTCCGGAGAGGTGCGCTCACGTCAGTCAGCTGTTTCAGTCCGCTGCTCGGTGTGGAAAGACTCTGTCATGGCCTACCTAATGGTAATTGTCAGGAGTGGTGATAGCCCACCGTCTGTGTGCCGGTATCTCAGGGTGGAGGCGACAGTGAAGCTACTACAGGGGGTGGGGGTTGGGGGGGGGGGGGGTTGTACCAGGGGAGACGCTTGTATTTCTTAAATAAGTCTAATTTCTTCCAGATTTCCTCATCTTGTAAAAATATATTTACACAGTGTTGCGTGACACAAGGTTGTATATCAGTAATATTTATAAAAGGGGGGCACATTAAGGGGCTGCATGAAAATGATTAGGGGGGAGGAGGTCAGAGAAAGGGAGCTGGTTATGTAAGTTGGGGGGGGGGGGGGAAGGCCTGAGGCGTGTTTTTCTTCATTTTCTCACCTCTTCCGATTTTTATTGGAGTAATAAATCCCACTGACATTTCGTAATTATGCAAACAATTAAAATTCAAACTCCGGGAACTCTTCTCAGCACATATATAAATTGAGTGGTTCACTGCATTTGATTTGATAAAGATGGTGATTCCAAAAAAGTTACTGTCATGAACACAATGTCCCATAAACCCTAAACCTTCATGTTACTGGGGGACGGACGAGGTGGAGTCCATGTGAACGGCCTCACCGATGACTTTAGGAGACAGCGTTGTCACGGCAGTTGTAGTTTTTTGTTTGCTCACGAAGCGAAAACAGTTTTTAAGTGATTGTTTATAACAGTAAGTGCTGTAACATAGATTGTAAACAAAGACAGATGATATGACGGCTCCTATAAAGAGATGACACATCTGACAACTGCAGGACAGACGGGACAGATCTATAGATCTATACGCAGTCAGTCAGTGTTGTTTACATCGGTTATTTCGATATAAAGTTTGTCCTGTCAATAGAAACTTTTCAAACTTCATATCCAGGACACGGGAGCAACAAACTTTACTTGTTTCTCTCACTCAGACTGTTTACAGGCTTGTTTTAAAGCATGAATAGAGATTTTCCTGAAACGCTTGTCACAGAGATTCAATCACATTTTAATTTGCTCCTGGATTAAACTAAGATATTCCGCTTCATCCTCAGCGGTCATCTTTGAATATCGTCTATGTGCTGTATTTCCAGTTTGTCTTAAAATATCGAAAGTAAACTCCAGGAACAACACAATTTCATCCAGAAGCTCATTGGAATAAATGTTGCATAAGAGGTTGCATTGAATTACATAAAGTATAAGAACAAACGATGGCCCTGTTGACAACAGCCAACCAACACAGTCGACTGGTAACGTGTCACTTTTGTCTGAAACCAGCAGATACAGGACGTTTATGGTATAAGTGAAGCGATCCCACCTCCACAATTCAAGTTCAGTGTGATTTTACTCATAAGACTCAAGATGAAGAGTTCACTGGGCTACTTGCATTCTGAGAAATGTTGACAGGGTTGAATAAGAACTCTGTGGGGGGTCTTTCTCTCTTAAAAAATTAAAAAAAGAAAGACAAGCTTCAGCTCTCTTCAGCATCCTGATACTTTCTCTGCCGTCCCTACGATGTGCAGGAGTGGGGAGGGAGGAGTGGGAGATAGGCACAGAAAGAGAGGGAGGGAAGAGTGTCAGGAAGAGAGAGAGAGAGAGAGATGGCATCTCAGACAGACTGTCTGGCTGCAGCGGGATCTCCAGCACTCAGCGTCATATGATTCTGGAGGTCAGAGGTTATCCCCACTGATGAATATCGGGCCCGAGCCTCGTCTCCCTCACAAAAGAAAGGGAGTTGTTTTCACTCCCCGGGTCTGGAAAGTTTATTTCAGGAATCCGTCCTGCCAGCACGAGACTGTAAACCTGTCTCAAGGCAGAAGAGTTACGTCCGCAAATATTACTTTCTTTTTTTTTTTTTCTACCCTTTCTATTTTTTTTTTTGTGTGAAGGGTTTTTATCAGTTTGCCAAAACATGTAGAGATGCTCTCTCTCTCTCTCTCTCTCTCTCTCTCTCTCTCTCTCTCTCGCTCGTCCACACTCATCTGCGAGTGTGATCCGGCTGCAGCGGGAGAAAGGAAAAGTAGATACAGCACGTGTGACTCTTCACCAGGAGAACATACATCCCTGGGATTTGACAGGATTTGGAAGATTATAGTTTTGCAGTCTGTCAAGTGTGTGAGAGCACATCTGTGTTTTGTGTTTGTCCTTTCATACTGAAGCCCTCACACCACAATCCAGATTATCATATTTCAGCATATCAAGGTGGCAACAATACGGGAAAATACACAGTGAAAGCATCGATATTTAATTATTTCTTATTAAAAACATCAAACTGAAATAAAATAAACTCTATAATGAATAATCAGGGGGCATTTCAAATAACACTGTCAGGATTTCTCCTTCAAAAGCTCGTGGGAGATTCTCGTTCCCCAGGAGTGACACGTGTGATATATGAGATCACACATGTGAACAAACGGACATTTATGAGCCTCCTGGATCAGCCTCCGCCAGGAATATACACACAATCGTTTGACAGTCTTGATTTAAGAAAAATGAAAAACCACACCGCCTCTGCCTGCGGAGTGAGACGGGCTGGGGTGACACTCGAGGTGTTTCACAGGGTCAAGCTGCAGCAGGAGGAAGAGGAAGAGGCAGGAGGAAGAGGGGTTCGGATGAAGCCTCGTTTCTCAAGCTACCTGAAAAACTGGATGTGACTGTGTGGCAGCGTATGGATGTTAAGATTGTATTTGATAATTTAGGTTTACACGCTCTAATGTTCAGGAAACGCATCACTTACCTCAGACTGTCCATCGCTGCAGCTCCTCTCTTCAGCCTCTGTCTGAAACGCTTGGTTTTAGCTCCTGTCTCTTTAAGGCCCCCCCCTCCTGATGAAACCCAGTCTGTTTGTGATTGGTCAATCGTTTCCAGCTCAGGTAGAAAATGTCCCTTTGCCGGACTTTGTTCGGGGCATTTCATACTAGCAGCTAATAATGCGTTATGCAAATATCCTTTTTTTTAGGCAGCAAAAAAGTTCGCATTTATGGGGTAAAAGAAAAAACCTGCCAATTTCCTCTATCGTCAATATCGGTATAGTTCCATTAGATTAAAGTATCCAGAACCTGAACTGGAGAATCAGTTGTTTTATACTTTAGTTCCTTACATTGCAAATCAGTGAGTTCTACCTCTTGACCGCCCTCTAGGGGAATTGCAGCCAATTTCAGTAAAGTGGCATTAAACGGAAACGGACAAGCTCTGACTACACTATGATGTAATAACTATAATATAACTTTGTATAGTGTCTTGGAGAAATGCATGCAGACCATCACACTAACTTTATAATCAATTCATGATTTTATAAAAAAGTCTCTGGTCACGTATGACTAACTTTGGTCTGAGACACATCTTCTCTGGATTCACCGTCATCACGGCGAGGCCTTATCTTATCTCCCCATCAGCCTCAGACTCACCACACCCTCAGACACGAGCCACCAGCCCTCGACCAGTTTCTATTCCCAGGAGGCTGAGGCCGAGTCGCCTCACCTGAGCCCCCCCCCCCCCCCCCCCGCTCCATCCTCTGCCATCACAGGGGGAGAGATAATGAGGGAGATTTGCCCTTATTAGTGTCAACGGGGCCATTTAAGGTCTAATCATCTGTCCTATGGAGACGCACATGGATGTCTGACATGTTTTCCACCACAGCTGAGTTTAATGCTGCTGTAACTGGAGGCTTGATAAACTGCTAGTTTGGAAATGTCTTTAAAGGGAAATAAGATTATACACGTTCTTGCCATTAAGACAAGAGTATGATACCACTCTGTATCTGTTCAAGTGGTATATGAGACTGAAAACAGTTAGAAACACTGGTCAAAAGGTAGGAAAATCTGCCGTAATCCTTTACCGTGAAGATCCAGACGTGTTGTACACTCCGAAAGGCCACGTAAGGTTATTCCCTGATGTTCTGGTTATTTCGTACCATGTCCAACATTGTGGTGGAACACAAACACACAAAGAAATGACGCTTTCCAGCTCTTCCCGGGATCCTGAGGCGTTCCCAGGACTAATGGGCTATGTAGTTCCTCCAGCGAGTTCCTCTCGGTTGGGCAGGCCTGGTAACCACCAACAGAAGGCGCCCGGAGGCATCCTGATGCCCGAACCACTTCAACTGTCCCCCTTTGGACGTGAAGAAGCAGCGGGTCACTCTGAGCTCCCCCCTCGACGTCTCAAGTCCTCACCCTATGTCTCCAAGGCTGAGCCCAGATACCCGACCTCGTTCTTTCGGTCTCTACATATACAATTTGCGAAAATGTAAACAAAAACAGTGTATGTTAAAAAAAAGGGGGGGGGGGGGGCTTGTGTCACGAGGTCAAGTTGTAGCCAACAGCCATATTGAGACTAGGCTTCATTGTTACACCTCCCCCCAAAGCATTGTGGGACCTGTAGTTCCAAACTTCTGTTCTAAAAGCAGGATTATCACCTAAACTGAACAAATGTAAAGTTTACAAAGTCAGAGTTTACAAAATCCTACTTTCATCCATTCCAAACCCAACAGTTGGACAGAGGCTCAGCTCCCCCCCCCCCCCCCCCCCCTATTGTAGCCTAATATTAAATTCCCAGGCACATCAGTGCTAGCAATCTTGTCATTTCAAACAATATCCATTTCCCAAAATGTCAAACTATTCCTCCAACACACACAAACACAGAGGCACACAAGCAGAGCAGGGAGACATGAGCAAAAACAGACGAGACAGATTCCAAATGAGCACAACAGACCCGGGATCTGCGTGCGCAATTGTCCCTAATTATGACAATGATTCAAGGGAGTCCACATTCCAGTGCCTCTTATGGTTTTGCTGCTATGTATCTTGGAGCCTGTGGAGCCATTAACACGATACCAATCTTCCCAATGGCTCCAGTTTGGGCCTCCCCATGGGCTGCTGAATGCAACCTGTCCAACTCAAGGGGAGCTAAACATCCCCCCCCCCCCCCCCGCCCCTCTACACTCACACGTCTCCCCCGCCCCCCCCGAGGAGGAGGTGGGCATCAGGACAAACAATCAATGCCAATGACAGATCCACGTCAGACGGAGGATAATTATGGGAATGGCGCTCTGAAAGATACCGTGTCATTAAAACCCAGCGTCTCCACTCCAACTAGAACAGTCTCTTTCCTGGTCGCTGTCCATGCTGTGAGGTGTGTGGTGTGAGTGTGTGTCTGCTGTGTGTGTGTGTGTGTGTGTGTGTGTCTGCTGTGTCAATGTCAAGCTGGACCAGCGTTTCTCCTGCCTCCCGTGTCCTTATACAACTCATTTCTGGGTGTAATTGCCCCCTGGGCTGCTGAGTGAACCTGTAAAGGTGCAGAGATGTCGACATGACAGATACACGAGACACAATCTGAGAGGCCGTGCATGACGGAGGGAAATCTAAACTGCGCTTGACAGCTACAATTTGAGAACTAAATTGCCAAGAATACTTACATAGCTGCTGTCTGATTTTGAAACCATGGAGGATTATTCAGCGGGAGACATGACACATTGAGTTTGCCTGAGTTGCAGGAAAGTGCTCATGGCATTGAGGCTTCTCTTCGTCGTCTAGGCCGTAATTAAGTCGCTGAGACAAACAATAAATCACGTAGAGGCAAAACAACATCCAGAGACAAATAAATGTGAATTAATATCTGTCTCTTTCCTTTTGTAAACGCAATAACAAATCAAGGATATTGGCAGAGATCACACACCAACACCCTCTGCGCCTCATATAGCACGGTAGTCAACAACAATAACCACATATTTGTCTGCTTTTTGGAATTTATAGAAATGTGGCAGGAAAAACAACTAAGTGTTGTCAAGCTTGTTGAGTTTAGCCGCAGCTAAAGCAAATTTCTTAGTTTTGTGAGCCTCTGGTGCTTCAACATCTCAATGGAGGAGTCACCAACATCTGGTTGGTCCCAGTAAAGACGGACTGGTTTAGCTAGAAGGTTCATCGAATCTCCAACTGCCACTTTAGTAAATAGGTTTTAATGTGATAAATCACACATTTAAATGGATAAGTAGCTTTCGATTCGTCACTTCTCAACTCCACTGAAGCCAGTTTCAGACGTGAACTGTGGAGAATGTCCGGACTTTCTTCTGAGTTTTCTCAACTGGCGAATGCTCATATCACCAAAAGTTCTTGAATCTTGTTTCCTTTGCACGTTGACATCTTCTTCGCCGTCTTCTACACTTATGACGCCTCTTTTTCATCCTGATGTGTTTGTATTATTTTTGCCTTTTTCAGTTTTGCATCCTTTGCATGTTTAACAGGTCGTCACTGCGCCTTCTTGCTCTCAGTGACTTCTCCCGCTGTGTTCAGTCTCCAGAGTTTCAGGTGCTGCTCCAGAGAATGTCCGAAGCCTCTTACTCTGTGTTTTGCTTCTCACACACAGCCCCTCTGGATCGTTTCAGGAGAATATCCTGGTCAGTGCATGTCTGAACGCAGCTTTAGTGTTTGTGCATCCACCAGTTTTTATGACGCCCGAGTGGAAATTAATGAAAAAAACTATCACAAACCTTTAATGTTGTTAGCTGAGGTGGAAAAGTTGCAGAACAACAAATGCAAGAGATAATTATGTTCCAGTATGGCGGCCTTTATGAACGATTTATGAGCTGTAATTGACTTTATTATTGATTGTTATTATTGATTGTAGATTAATCAGTTATAAGCTTATGTTAAAGTTCTCCTTCTCATGTCTTTGGATCCTGATTCTCTCCTTATTCTCCAATGCTGCATCACTATAACGACCCCTCGTAAAGAGTCATAAAGAGGGTTTCTTTCTCCACAACCTGGCAACGCAAAGGTCGTCCTTATCAGTATAAAAGGCTCCTGATTACAAAGTGGCACCAGGATGAATGTTACATATTATATTCATATGAAAACCAGCAAGTAATGAGTTCCAGTGCATTTATCTTTCATCTGCTCCTCAGGAGACACGAGGGGACGGGGACAGTATCACAGCAACAGGTTTGTTTAGCGCCGCCTCGGTATCAGCAGGACTCGGACTGCCGGGCTCTGTTTGGAGTAACTTAGGCTGCTGTGAAAAAATCCGAGGCATGCTAAAAACATAATATACAGGAGCCTGGCATCCCTAAGAGAGAGTCTCGCTGTCTGTGCCTCTCTGCAGGTAGCCATGTTTGGAAGTGCTGACAAACAGAGAAGAAAGACAGAATGCATGCTGGGGTCCGGGGCCGGTGGCTGGCTCCTCGCCAAAACGTCACGTCCTCCTCATATTTGTGCTCCAACTATGGTCACCTTGCAAATCCACGCCTGTTTTACAGATATCTGTTGAAAAAAACGCTAATTTGGATTGATTTTAATTGTGCAAATTTGCCAACACACGCACACATTCTGTTCTGTTCTCGCTTTGTTTTTGAGGATTCCTGCACAAAGGAGGATTTGCTCAGAGCCATCAGCCAATGAGTCAGTCACTAAGGTAGAGGAGTCTCATAATTAAGGCCTCATTAAAGCTGCACAGCTCAACTATGTTGGTTTACAGGCAGAGAGAAACCTCACAGATTCACAATGGGCCTATTCATAATACCTCATGTCTCCGAAGGGAAAGAGAAAAAGCAGTTGCTCTTAGCATTTGGGCAGATGTAATTGCAATCACTCAGCTTGTCTGATGCTGATAATGGGGTGATGGGAAATTCCTGTCAGAGTCGTGGCGCAGGGTGGTTTCACAACCACTTTGGCAGGCTCCGTGTTCCACTGCAGGGCAGCGAATGCGTTATGGCATGCTCACATAGCTGTCATTAAACACATTTTGAAAAAAAAAAAAGAAACGCATAAGACAATCAAAACTCACAAGTGTGTGCCATTCTCTCGCTTCTTGAGCAACGAAAAGGCAAATATTATTTGAAACATGTGTCGTCCGTCATCCCTGCCCAGTTAAACATGTTGAAAGACAACAGCCTCGAGAAAAAAAACAAGAAAAAGCTCCCAGTTACCGAATATACACGATAAATTCAGGCTGTTTTCAACGTCTTTATTTTGATTTGTCATTTTCATAACATTTCTTTTCACTGGTAGTAAGTAGATGTGGAGGAACAGGAGGAAATTACCTAAATCTGTTGGGCATTTATTAAAAAAAATGAAAGATGTTTGTTTTATTAAATTTTGGGAGCAGCTCATTCCTCTCTGAACGACTCCGCTACGGTAGGTGGCTGAAATAGCACATGGGTGCAACGTTCTTGTGGTCGGTTCTTGGGTACAGTATGTGACACTTGGCATCTCAGCAATGCTTCCATGAGAAGCCTCTATTATAAGGCATTCATGCAATGATGCTAACAAGCTAATTTCACTGGCTGGACAAGCGTTCGAGCCATAAAGTCTGAGCCCTTATTAGAGCCTTGTTATTAAAGCCTTCTGATACCGACCGAGGAGCAATATGCTGATATTAAACAGCAGCAAGATTTATCTGCTGCTTGACGGACCACAGCTATTCGGTTTTAATTAAAGTGGAAACATGAGGGACTTTAAAATACACTTTAAAATATAGGGCTAACTAATAGGCATTTGATTCGGTTCCCTGAACAAATATGATTCAACCTTTTAGTCATATTTTACAGTTGTTTTCAGTCCGCTAGTGTCGGCAAAGGTTAAGAAATGCAAAGTCTGCAGAGAATATTTTGATAAATAAGTCAGATATGTAGGGAAAAAAGAAAGTTCTGATAATACAAAGTGAAGTAGACAATAGACAGGTAGTGATTATAATGATCATAAGGGGTTTTCATCGATAAGCATCGCCATCATGTGCAGAGACCAAATAGCAACGTTTCTGAAGAGTTTAATTTGAAATTACAGAATATAATGGGTAATAAAAAAATAGCAAAGACATATAATTTTCTTCTCGTAATAATCTGCGGTCTCAACTGTCCACAGGGAGCGTAAATCAACACACGACTGATACATTTTCTCAAACATAAATACCATATCAAATTTCAACTGCTTTCCAATGTTACTGGTACATCAGTTATGATAAATTACAAAAAAACATTTAAATGTTAAGAAAAGAATAAGATACAGTTTAATAAATGACAACAGAGAAAGAACTGTAAAAAGAAAACTTGAGTTGTTCCCTTACAGCTGTTTAACAGTCAAAAAGGTGAATGCAGGTCGGTCCAACACATTTTAACTAAAAGGTGTATTCACATCATCCTGGAAAAACAGCTTTCGCGGAAATGTCAGTGGTGGAGTGGCTGTACCGAAAGTTCACATTCGGTTGAACTTGCTGAGCTGCACTGATCGTTACTGCTGGATAAAAATGAAAGATTGAGGAGCTTCTAATCACTTGTGGTTTCTGCATTTCCAGAAATTGGCAATAAAACACTGGTCTCATAACAAGCCCCAGACAAAAAGATGGTACCTTGGAGGAATATAAACGCAGATGCAGCTAAAGGTTTGTTACAAAAACACTGCTATATACATTTATCCTCTGTTAGCAGCATTTACAATTGCAGCTTAGGTGGCACCAGACTGTAAATAAAGACGAACGACATGTCTCCACTTCCTCCCGCTGTGCAAATGAAGCCAAAATACCACAGATCCGCCTAAAAGAATAGAAACAATCTTTGGAAATTGTCCCATTTGCTAACTTTCTAACTGACCTGCACTACAGCCAGCCACCAGGGGGCGATCAAGATGTTTTGGCTTCACTTTTGGTAGCTGTCCTGTCCATCCACCTTTAAGTAGGATCTGTGGGTGGCACCATTTCGTACGCAGCGCAAGAGCCTTGTTTTTCCACTGTAATGTGATTACGCCATACGAGCTAACAGCTCTGCTAGCGGCTTCACGAGGTTGAACTTTGACACAACAGTTCTTTGAGCTAAATGTAACGTCAGACAAATGCTAACACGCTGTGTCTCAATTCAGGGGGTTGCATTCTTTGTAGACTGTCCCAGCTTTTCATCCCCGAGAAACGAAGGCTTCCAAAAGGCGGGAAAACCTTCCCGGCCGAACCTATCTCAGGATGCATTGTGCTTCGGTGACTAAACATTTTTTCAAAGAGGTAATGGCAGCTCATCAAGGAAAGCCCCTGTAGACGAGACCGTCTCCTTTCGGTTCGGTTGACGGTCTCGGTGGCCCGGGTAGACTGCGTCCTCGAAAGGATGCAGCCCCTCGAGTGAGACATAGCTGACGTTATGTTTACCATCGTACGATCTCTTTTTTTAGCATGTTGGCTAACATATCGTTACAATTCCTCTTGAAGGGAACGTGAACATGGAAATCCACCAAATACACGAGATGCATCCTCTGGAAACTGTGAAAATCTGTACAAGGTCTCACTTCGATTCCTCGTATACATGTTGAGCTATTTCGGTCTGGACCAAAATGACGGAGCCACCGACTAGCGACGCTGCTAACGTTGCTAAAAATGCAGTGATAGCTATGTTACAAAAAATGTGTAATTACATATGTGAGCTATAACTTATCTAAGACCACATTCTGTTGGTGGGGCATATTTCCATTGTCCAGTGTACTCACAGAGTCTATGTACTATATAACTTAAATGTAAAATTGAACCCGCGATAATAATAAGTATGGTTCATGTGTGTGTGTATACAAGAGAAAACATTGACATGTCAGTATACACAAACGCAGACATGTACTCGTTCATGTTCCCCAGCTCATCTACACAGAGAACACACGATTTTTGGTTTTGGGCTACTGCAAAGGCGTTCAACAACCATGACAAATATACCGTGACAGACGTATTCACTGCTTTACATACAGGTTATTTTATTGGTGAAGCAACGGGCAACCAAGTTCCTCAGGGGAGTTGCAGTGCACCGTAGAAAACTCAGTCCTTGAGTTCTCCACATTGTCCTTCAACATCCGACAAGCGGTCAAGTCAGTGTCAGCCTCTCCTCCTTCAGACCTCCCCTGTGGGTGGGCACTGTGTGACGGTGCTCATAATCAATCCGTGGAAATGAAAAAATAAAAGGGGGCGGCGGTGGACGGCTTGGACGGTGCCCCGTTCACGGGTGGGGGGGAGGCTATACACCAAGCAGCATGCCCATGAAATCTGAACCGTTCTGTATTGTAATGGAGGCTCCGGCTGCATTGTCCACGAATATGGAGGTGTACTGCCCGGCCTGCAGAGGAAACATGAACGACACTGAAGCAGCAGGAACCCAGATATGTTTTGTTTCCGTGTGTGTTGGAGTGTTTCTCACCTGCAGCTCCAGCAGCCCGTGCACGCTGACCGTGAATATCTTGCTGTTACTCTCCAGTCCAACAATCATCTCCAATGAGCTGCAGTCAAAATGAAAAACAACAATTCCTGATGAGAGTGTGATCAGAACCTTGTTATAACATTGACATTTTTGGAAATATACATATTTGCTGTGTTGCCGAGAACTAGGTGAGAAGATGGCAAGTGTTGTTGTGGATCATTGAAGAAATTAAAGAATTGCTGGATGAGAGCTATAGATGCTACTTGAACTGAGGCTATGTCAGGACTGTGGTCAAATAATAAACTTTAGAGCTTTGTCTATCAGGTGGTTTTTAAACTTGGACGGACCCAGCCAGGTTGTTCCCTCCTGCTTCTAGTCTTTAAACTAAGTCACTGGAAGTAGCTTTGTTATTAGCGTGTATTAGGGCAATATATTGCTTATGCATTGTTTAAGTACAGTGAGAAGGTGGGACACATAATCTTAATGGAGTTTGCTTGGTGGTCCCGTATCTGCGTGGGTTTCTTTAGGGTACCCACAGTCCAAAAACATGCAGACTGCGATTAGGTCAACTGAAGATATGTGAATGGTTGCTTGTCTCAATTTGTCCCTTCAATACGCTGGGACATGTCCAGGGTGCCCGATGTCAAGACATATATAACTCCCAAACTTTCCTTCCAGAGCTGGTGCCAACCCCAGCTGGCATCAGGTCGAGAGGTGAGGTACACCCCTCACAGATCGTTAGCGTATCGCAAAAAAACCCTTTCACACTCATGTGGAGGGATCCCTTTTTGGCCATATCCCCAAACCCCAGCGTAAAAAAACAACATCTGAATGGTATCAATCTTCTCATCTGAGCAAGAAAGCGAAAAAAAACTTTTCCTTCACCCACTCAGTGCCCTCGGAGTCTGGAGGAACGGCTGTGACGTCACCGCGGGCTTCAACCGCACAGTGAGAACTCTGGCTCCCGTTAAGTGGAAAACGCTACATTTTTATGGCGAATCAATCATGTTTGTCTTTGCTCTAACTGCCATCACAATGAGCCTCGTTTCACATTCTCTGAATTTTCATGTGTGGGAGAGCGAGACTGGCTGGGGTTTCGAATCCCCCCCCCCCCCCCGCCAAAACTCCAAGAACTCTTCTGGGTTAGGTAACACATCATAATAGTATTATTTATACGTTCTCCTCATTGTACCACACTAGACGGGAGGCTGCGGAGCGCTGCGCAGTCTGTGGGAGGCTTTAGGGAGCAATTCATTTCAGCAATTTCCCCCTGACTTTATGTAAATAGAAATTTGGAAATATTGGAAAGAACTCAGAACGTTCCCAACTGGATTTGTAATAGTTCGCCCGCAGCATCTGATACTTGATTATCTGCCTCCCACGTCCTGCTCGTCACTTCTGTTGCTGCTGAACGCTGCAGGCTGCGTGTCAAAGGTGAGACTATAAAGATTAGTTAGGCGACAGGGACGAGGGACACTTCCTATAAAGACCCGCTCATGGTTTTATACAGGAAATGCCAAACTGGTTCCACACAAACTGTAACAGACAACACCTTTAACAGCTCGTAAAACTCTGGTGAAAGTAAGGGCAGCATTAAACACCAATAAATATATCGCTGTTGCAAGGGGATAGTAAACAACTGTCAAAGGAGGAATGTCAAGAACTCAGAGTGCAGTGAGATTAATAACTTCCCAGTGCACACGATGATAGAATGATGTTGATTTGGATCCAACATGTTTCAAAGTGGACTGAATACCCACGTGTATCTGTGGCAGAGGGACTCGATGCAGATCAGCACCCGGACGTTGTCTCTGGCCTTCAGCTGACTCTTGCTCCTCTTCACCTCGTTGTGGTCTGTAATTGATCACATAAAAAAATATATATTTAAAAAAGTGGCTTACCCACGGCTCCCGAAAACAAAAACATTCAAACAGCCAAAGCGAATACGGTCTAAAAAATGTACAAGCCTCAACATTCTCTCTGTTGTAATCAAACCCCTGTGGTCTGGATTCTTTCTGCTGTTGTCGTTCAATGTACATTCTGAAATTACCGAATTATCTTCACACACACACACACACACACACACACACACACACACACACACACACACACACACACACACACACACACACAAGGGATTCACGGGAATGATGTGGAATCTCATTTTCATCTCATTGACTTCAACGTCTCTGTTTACTGCTCTGGCTCCTTCAGCTGTATCGGAGATCTATAAAGTCTGTGCTAATGTAAATTTGATATTTGCCACTACTTGTAGTTCAGAGTGAAAACATTCAGCTGCTGAAACACAGAGTGGCTTCTGTTGTGAAGCAGTTAAGAGTTAGAGTATCTACAAAAACATTTTCCTAATTTGCCTAAATGAGCTGTTTAAAGAAGATACTGACCGACTTCTTTATCTATCTAATAACTCCAAGAAATCTCTGTTTGAATGTTGCTCTCATATCTAATGGATTCACACTTGGCATCTGTTTGTACCCTCAGGGTTGAATGCACTTATTGTAAGTCGCTTTGGATAAAAGCGTCAGCTAAATGAAATGTAATGTAATGTAATAATCTGTATTCTTAAGGGTCCAAGAAAGTGCTGTGTCAAATTTCGACACATGCTAAATTAAATATTAATAAACTTTAAATAAACAGGCGACCAGTGCTGTGTGGCAGCAGCGACTGGGACTCATCAACACAAGTGACATTGTTGATTGTGACAAAATTGTGATACACGACAACTGGAGCCTTTATGGAAATTTGAAAAATCGCAACTACAACTACTGATATTTACAAACAGCTCCGTCTTTCCTTCTGTCATCCATTTATTAATAACAATGATAAGAAAAGCATTTTACCAATGTGGACGTTAGCAGAGAACTGGTAGATCCCTGTGATGGGAGCTGTGAACCTCCCAGTGGACTGGTCCATTCCTGACCCTCTGAGGAAGGCTCCTTTAGCAGGCGGCTGAAAGCACAGAGAAATCTGAATTAACATTTGCATCTTTGGGAAACTGTCCATCGGTTGCCAAAAGTTCTGCAACGTAAACCCTGTAATGGCGATTAGTGCCTTGCTCATGAGCATTTCAAGCAGGAGATTCTCCGCAGGATTCACCGCGAGCGAACGGGCGTGTGGACGTGATTCTAACACGTGACAAAACTTGAAAAATCAAAAGATAATACAAATATCTGAGGATGAAAAAGCGACGCCACACACGTAGCTGACGCCGGCCAAGGTGTCAAGAGAGCTTTAGGTAATAAGCCGTAAACAAAAACACATGATCTCTGCAGCAGAATTAAAACGCACACCCTGTGTGCACGTGTTTCATGTGTGGAAGGCAAACTCCAGAGAAAGTCTGGACCCCATTATATAAAAACTTTCTCCTGAGTTCATGTCTGAAAAAACGGCTCAAGGTTGGATATCTGCAACCCTGACAATGCCAAGAGGGGAGTAAACACGGGAGGGGAGCGAGGAGGGCAGTGCACTTTACCAACTTCACCATACATCATTTATATTGTAGAGATATGCAGATGAATTCATTTTGCTGTTTCACTCTCTGACCACGAATGCCTCACTTTTAATCCGCTGCCTCCAAAATATTCAAAAATAACTTTGTAGTAACACTTCTTCGCCAACACAGTGCTTCATTAAGATGTTAAATCGCTTGGCAGAGCCTCGTACTCCCCCCCCCTCCAGCCTCGTCGGCCCATCCCAACAAGGCATAGTTCTTCCACTACAGCATGCTGTTTCTAACAGTGTCTATTTCTGTCCTCTCCGCACTTTATTCCAAGTCTAAGACAGAGTGCCTTTTGTATGCCGCGCAGAGAGTGATGTGTAGGATTGAAAAAGTAGATATTTTTGACCAAAGAGCTGAGTCTGAGTCCCGGAGTGGCACTGCATGCTTGGCCAGTGCCAGTTACCAGCGCGGGGGATGATCTGCTCGTAATCCCCCCGCATGCAAACTAAAGCAATGATTTCCAAACAGTCACTCTTTCACAAACAGTTAATACAGGGGAAGCAAATGGGTCAGAAACAAAACGGAGGAGGATCGGCCAAAACTTTACTTTCTTCAGCCACGGCAGGGAGCGAAGCTGAAGCAGTTCATAAACATTTACTCGGTTTCAAACAAACATACTGTCTGAAAGTTCTGGAGCTCCACCAGCGTCTTCTTGTCCACCACCACAGGTCCCTTGAGCTTGCAGTGGAAAGCCTCCTCTATTCGCCGGTAGGGGGTCATCCCCTCCAGGGTGAGGAGAGCTGTAGGTAGCTGGCTGGGGCTGGTCTGTCTGTCAAGTGCCGCCGCTGCTCTCCTCTCTGTAGCCTCTGGCAGAAACACATCCAGGCTGTTACAGCAACAGACTGAGGTAACGTGGACTTTCAAACACAGTCTCCCATAGTAATGTGGTGAAATACAAATGCATGGACGTTATAGTGGGGATGTAAAGATGTGCAAAGCTATCAGATATTAACCTTTTAGCCTAAAGTGGAGCTGGAAAGTGTCTGGGCTTGTACCTTTAATCATCTCCTTGAACTCCTGGAGAAGAACTTCCTGGGTCACTTCGGCCCCAGGAGAGCCAGGAGGTCCCTGAGGGCCGGGGGGGCCTGGAGGACCAGGTGGGCCCGGCTAGTGACAGACAGACGACGACAGAACAATGCGTCAAACTTAATGAAAAAATAATAAAAGAAAATGCAACATCTAATATGGTTTTACAGTGCGTATTCCTGGATTTACCAGGGGACGTTTGCGTTTGCGACACTTTCCAGGGAAGTTGCCAACGGGTCGTTTGACAAAGTCCATCCATGATCCCAGTGGGTCGACTCTCTGGTGTTCAGAAGCCTGCTGCAGAACAAAAAGACAGCAAGAAGATTTCCCCCCTCATGAATTATTCAGCCAACAGCATTAAAGAAAGAATGTGCTTTTTATAGACTTGCTTTCATGTGATGTCGTGTTTTTATCGTTTACTTTTCACCTTTTCTTTTACTTGTTTATATCTTTTTTATTATATTTTACTGTTTTAAGCTCTATATTTATTCATTTAGTTTGAACACTACCAAAGTTATCATGAAAATTGCAGTCTAATTAATATCGATATAGGTGAATACACCGTATGTTAATCAGTAATTACAACCACCCTTTTAAAAAAGGGGCAGTTTACCAGTTTAATCGTGTGTTTCATGTTGAATGTTCGAAACCCGATGTGTCAATTATTTCTCCCTTTAAACCATCAGTGGAAAAATGTTCACCAGAGATACAGCTAAATGGTGCCAGACACCGAGGAAGGTCAAACAGGGAAAAAAAAAAAAACTCTTTTTCTTTTCACTGGTTGCTCCTCGAGGAGAACTGGTCCAAAGTTTAGTCACCATTCCTCTCTGAAAGCTTCACTTTAATCCACTCAGGTGCCACGTCACTTCTCATTCGCCCCAAATATGCCCCGGATTCATGTAAACAAACCTCGTCAAGGGTTTTTGGGTTTTTCAGCACATGAAAATTTCCATGAGCGCTCCGGTGAAAAATGAGCGGTGTGATGTAGATTCTGTGGATCGCACGCAGACCTCAATTACTGTAGTTTTGTAACAACATGTCAAAACGGCCAAAACTTTCTCCTCCGTCCAAAGACGTGCCGGTCTGTTTCTTTTATTAATACTACCAGTGTGACTAATGTTATGATGGAAAATCTCATAAACAAGATAACAAAAGTATACACAGTATGTATACAAGTCTGAGTTATGATTTAAGATCGTTTCCAAACCGTACGTACGCTCGATCTCCTTATCTGAAATAACTGGTGTGTAATAAATCACCGCACAAGAGACTGGGATCTCTCACGGAGATAAGACACAAACTCCCGGAAGCAAGATTTTTTAATGCGTAATACCGCAAGTGGCATGTTTTCCTTTACGGTAAATCGTGAGGCCGAATGGATTCCAATTACAGCGACGCTTGAATTCTACCCGAACCCTTCCCCGAATGTCAAGTGCCTCGGGTTGAGATAGAGGAGCAGATAAAGACGGGCCGTGGAGGTGAGCTGCCTGAAATGGAATTTGTTTAGGTTTGGCAGGAGGGACACGGATCACTTATCTCGCAAAACCAACATGGCCCCTCTCTTCACTTTGAAAGACTCTCCTCTTGTTCCACCACAACAGAGCGACTCCTTGTTTGCATATATACATTATATGATATATATATTTGGGATTTAGCAGAAGTCTCGTTCTCTCTGTGACTTTCACTTCTGTCCGACAGCGGAGAAAACAAACAACTGCGTCGGGCTGCGTGTTGGATCCTTCTCTGTTTTTGTTGTGATTCCGAGGGCTTGGAGGCAGATGAAAGCGAGAATGATTCGGTTAAGACAAGAATCCTCGTTCGCCACTCTGTTCTGTTTCCATGTGGCTGTTGGTTAAATAGATTTTTCCATTGCATTTTTACATTTTTGAATATCTATTTACATATTAGGAAGAAAGAAAATGCACTTAAACCTGCAAAAACTGTTTTTTTGGGCGACTCGGAGAGAAGCTGTTAACACAACATCAACATTTCATCACCTTTTTTACGTTTGACATGGTGACGATGCTTATTTACACACCCAGTTAAATAAGCACAACATTAAGGCTTGTGGAGCAACACTATCGTCATTTAGAGTCATGTGTGTGTTCACCTGGCAAATAGATTCACTCTTTTAGCTCAGTTTTAGTCTCCACCGAGTGCTGAGGGAAATCAATGGATCTGTAGAGGATAGTGTTGACTTGTCTGTATAAATGTATGTATAACATATATCTTGTAGGGTATCTACATCTAATCTTCAAAAGTTTTGAACTTGGGCCTAACGCCAGTTCAGTAAATCCTTCAAACGTGTATCCAAGCCACATTCAGTTTCATTTCATGAAACACATTCATCTTCACTGCAGATAAACCAGGTAGGATGAACACAAAGTTTTCTAACGTCACTCTGCACCATGGACTGTTGGAAAAAAAGCTCTGAGGACGACTCATTAATAACCAGCAATAATTCTGAAGTAGCGTCAACACAGGACAAGAGAACACAACATTACAAAGAGGCAGTTGTAAAAATAATAACTTGTGACTTTAATTAATGAGGCTTTATGTCATCTGAGGCATCATAGGTCCAAGTTTCCAACTAACCACGTCAACATCTAAGTCAAAGTTACAATGAGGACACTGTGAAAGCTCCAAAATATCCAACCTGAAAAAGCCAAAGTTCATTGTTCAAAGCAATTAAAGTTTTTTTACGCCTATAGTGTTGTTGTGTATTGTTGTGCGCTGGGTTTTAAACTCTGCAGCGACACAACGGTAACGTGTCGTCGGACCCTGCTCTTAAAAACAGGAATCTTCCCACCTCCAGACGACAACAACTAAACGTGTTATTTTTCCGTGTCAGCTTTTTGCGGGGATTAAACAAACGAGATATGACATGTTAATTACTGAGTTTTTTAAGGTGTTGGCAGGCAGACGGGGCCGGGCGAGCCGTCTACTGTCAATCTGTCTCAAATAGCTCCGCAGGAAAAGTGAAAAAAAGAATACTGTCCAAAATGTCATGCTATTCTTTTCATTTACAAGGTCTATAAGCTTCACGGAATATTATGAAAGGGGTTTGTGTTGTGGGTTGTAGAAGTATTCCTCGCCTGTGGCAGTCTGAGTATGTTTCCACTGGGAATAATAGTAAAAGCGTGAATCATCAGCTGAGACGACTCAACGCGATCCAAAAGCCGTTTTGACAGCCAGTGGCCGCTGTTCCCGAAAAAGTGAAAACTCAACATTTACCCTGTTTATGTTAAAGATCATCGTCTTAATGTTCCAGAGCGACTCGGCCCACACATGTGGATTATAATTACACATCTTAGCGCTGCGTAATAATAAAAAAGACGAACTATCACTGCCAGGAAATCAGCCGTATGCTGAGCTTGTTATCCCCTTTAATACTCAGCATTGTAATTAAACCATTAAAAACCTTGCCCTGCAGGATTGTCTGTGCTCAGGGAAGAAAGGCTACGAGCAAAGGTAATTATTACCTTCATATCTGAGCTGAAAAATAACAGCAATTCACTGTGTAAATAATTTAATCATCAGCTTAAGAAATGCTCGGGCTCTTTTCATTCGGACAGATCGTGTTCTCTGCTCCTCCGTCGGCGCTGTCAGAGCATAACGTACAAAGTGACAGCTGGGATGGTCCGTGCAACTTGCCAAAAGAAAATTGTGATTCATTGTATGCAGGCGAGTCTCCGTCTCGGCCCGAGAACTTCAAAGAGTCCGCACACGCAGACATGAAAACCATATTGCTTGATGACACAGAAAAACCTGTCAGAGGCGTTCAATCATTCACTGGCTGCTATCGACTGCGGCGTAAAGTAAACTATGGATTCCGTGGCGTCGCTCTGCAGCAGCATGCACAAGCCGTGAACAAAGTGGGGAGGGAGCGGATCCAGGTATCAGTCTGAGAGTTGATGAAGAACACCGGGGCCCCGGCTTTGATCACGCTGATGTGAGAGTGCCTCAAAGTGGCCTCGTCTGTCAGCGGGAGGGAGCGCACGCCTTTTACAGCGCGGCCCGTGTCAGGCCTTCTGTCGAAAGGTGAGAAACTTTAAATCTGCCAGTGCCGTGTTTATCCTCGTGATGGGGCTGTAAATCATGACACGTCGCTGATGCTCAGACTTTAAGAATGTGATGCACTGTGTTCACTGGTGGGAGAAAGATTCAGATCCTTCCCTTCGGTCAAAGTCCCAATACAAGAATGTTACTCCAATAAAAGAGCATGAAATAGTAAAGTCACTTATTCTCTTTGTTGCAGAGAGATTGATTTATCTCATCTGATCATATGTTTTGAGTTAACATACTTCTGCCATAGTAAAAATGTAAAGTTGTCCTCGTGTCTTTGTACAGATTAAACAAACCTTGTTCACCTTTGAACTCAGTCAGGTCCGATGTTTCTGATCGCTTCCAGTCTCAAGGCTACGCTAACTAGCTCTTTACACTGTTGGTCTTCTCATCTAACGAAGCAAGGAACCGAATAAAACAGAAAACTGTAGTTTTAGGGCACAGTTTACAAAATGTACTTTTGCCTAGACAGGTATATGTGCAGTTATAAGTACTTGATGCAATATTATTAGCCTTTATATCACTTATTACTAGATTGATAGCTCTAATGCATAAAAAAGCAAAAAGAAGAGAAGACACAGATGTCGCCTTGCAACTTTTAGGAGGTTTGGTGTTATAAATAATTATTGTCTCAGAACTGTGTAATTACTCTCATTGCCAGCAGGGGGAGAAAAATGATCTGCGCTGTAGCTTTAAATGAATCTGAGGCTACTGCCGCGTCCCATTACATCTCGGAGCTGGCTAGCTGGATAACGTTAACATTGTTCTTGTGAAACTGGAACTTTATCAACCTTTCATCCAGAAGGAGGTCATGTGATAAGGAGCCTGACGAATCAGCGAAGGATACGTCGTGACCAGAAAGACCCAATCAGCAAACGGTCATGTGAGCCTATGTCATCATTTCCTAACATCTCCATTTCTGCCCGTCCAGACTGAAATGCAGCCCCTGCAGTTTTCAAACTAAAACAAGGACCAGCAGCGTTTTCAAACTTCTTCTGCATTTTCAAACAAACATCTAATAGTATGGATGTAGCCTGAGAAGTTTAGAGGGGGAAACGTGTCCAACGTCCCAAATAGGGCTGAGAATCAACTTCAACTGAAAGTTCTTACATCTCTTAGAAGTAGAAGTATTAGTAACATCAAATGGAAAAGACACACGTACCTCAATTCATACAAAGAACAGCATTTGAGTAGATATCGTTTGTCACTTTTCACCGCTGAACGTGTTTAGTACCCACAATAAACGTGAACACACAATGTTTTATTATCCTACAGCCCCGCGTGTGTTTGGATCAATTACCGAATCAGTTTTAATCAAAGCCGATCATTCCCGGGAGCACAGGAGATTTTATTACCCTCCAAAGATTGATTTGCGTCTGCGTGAATAACCGTTTCAGGTGAACCGCTCTAAGCATGTTTGTCATGTAGTTTGGGGGAAATTAGGTTGAATTTATTCGAAGCAATAAAACGGGGAAATATTTCCCTGGGGCAGCATGCCACCAAAAACACAAACACAACTGTTAAAACACGTCTCTGGGGCTGCAACCAGATACTGAAACTCTACTCCGCTGCAGCCGGCTCCCGAATTCTTCCATGTGTACAGTGAAACTTGTTTTCTTCTACGTGTTATCTGCTTTTCAACCTGTTCGTGCACACGAGATGACACGAAACCACTCGCTGCTGATAAAAATGTTGCACAGGCAGGTTTGAGGTTGGACAGGATGACAGAGAGTCTTCCTCTAATCTCTTGTTTTTATATCGCTATACTTCTCCCTGTGCAGTCATCCATGCATGGGTGGACGGGTCGGACGCTGGGCCCATCCCACCCCAGGAGGCAGGGATCCCCGGGCTGTGTGGGCCGAGGGGATCCTGGTAACCTGCGTGCATCCCAGCCGCCACGTCTCCACCCCTGTGTTCCTACAGAAACAAACTGCCTTGAGGATTTATCGCCAAAGAGCTAAATACAGTGAGGCATGCGATGTTGACTCTGTTCCCTTCTCACTGTGTTATTACTCAATTGGCAAGCACCGTGTGCAAAACATAATTACTCCACCGCACCATTAATTCAGCAAATGCAGCAGGAACACCGGTTGGAAGTGTAGCTGAAACGCAGTCATAAAACGATATAGCTGAGCCTGATTTTAAGTTGCTGTTTCCTAACTTTCCTGTTGCCTAAACAAAGTTGTCTATGTGTTTATCGTGTGCGAGAGAAAGTGAGTAAATGTGTGTTTTTTTCGCTGAAGAAATTGCGAGAGACACTCTTGGCTCGGCCTCGATGTGAGAAGGCGATACGAGCTGATTGCTTTGATCGCCGTGTCACATCTGTTCTGTGTACAAATTATAGCTTTGAAATGGGAGCGAGTGCTCATTTCCCCTGTGGTAGGTAGAATGAGCTGTTGAAAAGCACCAGTGATCCAGTTCCATCTCAGGCACAGCTTTGCCCCATGGCCGGACTCGCAGGCACGACGTGAGAGGAGGGAAATCATTAGTTACTCCTCAGTCATTGCTGATTTCATTAAAGGAGCAGAAGATTGATGCCCCTCTCATGCTAGTACAGTAAACACGAAGATTTTTTATCTTAGCTTAGCATAAATACTGAGGAAACTGTTAGCGGTAGGTTACAAATCCAACTACCAGCACCTTTAAAGCTCAATAAAGCTGCTTTCAGATATTCACTGAACTCCTGATAATCTTCTGAACTTATCCAGGGGGGGGTGGGGCTGCAGTAGAGCTTCTCCTGCCTGCCCCCAAATAAAAACTCCAGATGTAAAACTGAAAAAACTGAAAGAATGCAAAATATCTCAGGTTGAAAAAGAAGATCCATACATGCATTGGAAGATGTCAACTTGGAAAGACGACGAGATTAAAGCGTTATAGGTGACATGAGCTTGTGTTGATGTGTTGTAACACAAACACGTGACGTCCACAGTTGAAGCTGCTCTTCAGGTATAAAAGGTAAACTCTCCGGAGTTGATTTTTCTATGATTCAAAATAAACCAGATTAACGAGGAAGTTTCATAGGGGCCGGTATATTGTCGGGAAGGCTTTATGCTAAGCTAAGCTAATGCGCTTCTATGTGCTTCTTGTGGGATGAATCTTCTCAACATTTCTTCTTGGCAAGAAAATGGATAAAGCCTTTTTCCCCCCAAATCTCTATCTGTTGTTTTAATATCTCTGCAGCACAAGAAATTGTAAGACCAAATACATTTTGCATATACGTACTGAACATCATATGTATTTGCCGAATAAATCAGAAAGTAATGTTTAAATAAAACGGACATATTATGTTGAGTAATTAGTTGTTTTTACTCGATGCCCCAGTTTATTGTAAAGTGTAGCAATAATTGGGAAATTGGAGTTTCAGGAACATGACCAGCACATGAGAAGAATCAGGCGAGATTAAGGGATTTCCGTAAATCTGGCATCAATCTGAAGCTATTATAAATGAAACGTAATCCAAATAAAACAGTCTCCGTCTGTGAAGTGAAACTCACGTACCGTGCAGTTTATTTTACTTGCAAATTTCAGATGTAACGACAAAAAAAGACTGTTTATTATTTGTCTCTTCCTTGCCCTCGCTCAGATGACTTAATTAGGTAATTTCGCAGAGTTAAACAAGCGTAACCTTGTCAGGGGTCCGACGTGTTGAAAGCAGAGTTCATCATCACGCGGCACAAACTAAAAGGTGGTTCACGCTGTCAGCGGTGCGTGAGGTGTGTGCTCTCGCAGTGGCCCTGATTCCTGTGGGACTCGCTCTCGTCTCCGATGTGTGGGTTGAACCAAAAGGTCCCACACACTGACGCATTAATCATCACTGGGAATGAGAGAGAGGAAACAAAAACCCTTGCCTCGGGCTAAACCCAGCCATTACTCAACACGCCAGGCGTGATGTTTGACTTGACTCCCCCAATTACAGCCATCGCAGATCCCTCGCTGCTCTCAACAGTGACAGATTCCTCTCATCTTTAGAGTGGAGACCAATAAGGCTTACAAATGTGTACCTCTGACATATCGCTCTGAAATTCTACAACGTGACGCTTCACAGACATTGTTTGAAATGTACTTCACTTATCATCTCATTAAAAAAATTCCACTCGCGGCAAAACTCCATACCTCGCCATTGTGATCACTTTCAAATGGAAAATCTCCAGAGGAATGCAGTGTACGTCTGCACGCTGCCAACAGCCCACACACGGATTGGTCAGATAGAAAGCAAATGCCATCATAAGAACTGGTTCGACTGTTTCCACTGGGCACAAGGGGAAAAAGCTATGTAAATGTGGAGTGTAAATGTTTGGCTTGTTTGAGAACACAAGTTTCTTGCCAAGACAGCTTCAAATGGACGTGTTGTTTTTCTCGGGCCCTTACAGATGTGTAATAAGATAAACTCACAAACTACGCAAGAAAAATCCAGTTTAGTGCTTTTCACTGTGTGTGGTGCACGTTCTTTTCTTCGTTAACACACAACAAAAAAAAAAACGGGATAGAGTGGCAACGACACATACGACCTTGAATGCGTCCACTTCCGCGGACGTCGAGCTCAGAGCTCCGGTTCTCGTCCAGAGGTGACGGTGTTTGGCAAAGACACTATCTGGCACAACACTGTGTCTTAAGAGTGATTATGTCATTACCCTCTGATTGTGGGAGATGAGATGAAAAGAATGTCAGAGAGGGAGGCACTGGGGGCTAATCCTCGCCGAGGTGTTCTCTTTCAGGACCCTTTCTATGGGGCTTTGTGAGGGGCTTACACGGCATGCTGCCCCAGTTTTCGGGGCCGCACCGCCCCTATCGGATGTCCCAGACACAGCGGAGTCAGACTAGGCCTGTGAATGACAGAATCAATGGGCTGGGAACAACATCACCATAAGTCTTTAAATATCTGCCTACCTAACTTTCCCAGGAGTTACATCACGGCGGTGGGCCTATAAGGGGCCGCAGGAGACGGGGAGGGAGGAGGAGGAGGGGGGGGGGCTGTGTTTGTGAAGACGCTCTATGAGACAGAGGAGTGAAATCCCAACGGGGGTGCAATCCTCCGCAGGCTCGAAGGGTTGACACAAGGTCATTCTTCATAGCTTGTGCTTTTACAGGGCAAAGCAAGTCAAATAAACACCACCAGGCCACAACCACCTACAATGTGTTCTTAAAGATACAAAGGAGACCTCACTGCTTGGTTTTCAAGGGGGGGGGGCGGTGGAGGTTGCCGTTAGGAATCCAGAGACTGGTAGACGCTGAAGTGAAGGCTGGTATATAGGGCAGAGAGAGTTACACGAGAATGCCAACATAATGGGTGGGCTGAAAGAAAAACAAATAGCCTGTTGGAAACCCTTGCAAATATGCAACACCCGCAATAAACCAATAAATAACAGAGTCAAGGGCCAACGCTGGGACTGTACCACTGTAACGCTGTTGTGCCTGTGGAATAAGTTTCTCATAGCAATAACCCTGGTGTTCAGCTACGGACGGCTGTTCTGACTGTTAACGATTCTCTGGTTGTATATCATAGAAACTTCAGTTATTCTGTTTGTAACTTAACTTCCTGTGATAATGAATAAATATCTTATTAAAGTTTGAACTTTATTGCCATAGCGACAGAGGTTGAGTCTTGGCGAGCTCATCCGAAACATAGACATGAAACTAAATCTGAGCCCTAAAAAGAATAAAGTTATAAATCCTGACCAATGTGAAACTAAATAAAATAAACATTACAAATGAATAAAACCTCAATGTATAAAATACAGACAACTCCTGTAGGACAATAATCAAGCGTGGTTATCAGCAGCATAAACTACATAAGTGCTTATCTTATCATATCTTATCTTATCATATCATATCTTATCTTATCTTATCTTATCTTATCTTATCTTATCTTATCTCAACTCTCTCCCTGATACACAAAACCCTCCCACATCTTGATTTGTTCTCACGGGCTGGAAACATTTGGTTGTCGGTCACCCGCAGCGCTCGCTAATTGATGCATTGATCAGCCCTTAGATGTCCACATTCCTGACATACTTCCGGAAGTCATCCATTTAGCCTTTCACACATTTTCCGTCCATCTCGGTGTCTGAGGCTTGACCCAGCGGGGCACACCTGCCCTGTCCCGGCTTTTACCATGGCCACGCTTCAACGTGAGACATCTGCACACATCCTGCATATCTTCAAACTTCTATATCTGATACCACCATGAAGCAGCTCATCGATTAAAAACAGATGCATACGTTTAAAACATCAAACACTCAGAAGCATTTTCATGTCACTACCTTGATGCTTCCGCCGACCTCTTCGCTGTTGGAGAGAGTTGCATTGAATGCCTCCGTGTGTTGTGGCGTGGCCTCCTTTGGCCTCTTTCTCTCCTTCTTGGCCTCCACCCCATCCAGTAGGACGCACTGAGTCCAAAACACTGCAGCCAGCACCGCCAGAGGCCCGGCCCCACACCACATCTTCACACTCCTTCGATCCGCACCCTGCAGAAAGAGCCTGAATCTTATGTGACGGAGCGGTCGTGTGAGTGCACAGAAGCTGAGGATGCCTTGCGAGGCTCAACACAAACACTGAAAGTCCCACCAGGGAGAGGGAGACCAGAGGAATGCAGCTGCAGGGACTCCCCGTCCAAGAGACTGTCAAGACTGACTGCTGCCGCCGTTTGCTCCCCTCTTGATGAGCGCTCAGCCAGCACGACGTTGCAGGGGCACTGTTAACTCTAGACACAGAGCCAGGAGGCTTACTCAACTATGAAATGTGTCAAGAGGAATGGTCCAAGGGAATGACAGATCGCCGCAGATCTGACAGCAAATAAACCCATTAGTGAGATTTTTCACGCTTTCTGCTCTGTTGGGGGCTGAGGTGCAGAGGAGAGGGGGGGGGGGGGGGGGGGGCACAGGGGGCAAAAGAAGAGGCGGAGAGGAGGGGCGTCCAAAGCTGAGGGTGGGCTGCAGGGTTCTGAGAGATGGATGGCAATATTGTCTATTTTCTCTGCCCTGCCTGCTCGCTCCTGCTGGTTCCTCACAGCGAGCACTGGGTCCAGTCTGCAGCCGAGCGGCGTGGTCGCTGGAGAAGCTGCAAGATCCAGAAACGTTGGGCTTTCATGAAAAATGGAGAAAAAAAAAACGATGGGAGTCTGTCAGTCTGAGGACCAGAAACCCCCCCCCCCCCCTGCCTCAACACAGCAGGGATGACCAAGCCCAAGAGGAGGTGGATGAGGTCCAGGTTAGATCTCTGCCCAGACTTCTTCCCTTCTCCTTAAAGAGGCTTCACGCCAAACAACAGAACTCTACAGGTGTGCTCCTCTGCTCCTTCCTCCTCTGGCCGACACAGCTACTGGTTGTCCCCACAAATCATCAAGTCCAAGGCCGTGTGCAGAGAGCTGATGTGGGGACGCCTCTGGTCCGGGTTGCTCCTGTGCTCTGAGCTTGCAGGAGGGCTCACAGTGGAGTTTTATCATCACCCTTTCTCCCCCTCTCCCTCTTCCACTCCCTCTCCTTCACTCCCTTCCCTCTCTCTCTCTCTCTCTCTCTCTCTCTCTCCTCTCTCTCTCTCTCTCTCTCTCTCTCTCCTTCTCTCTCTCTCTCTCTCTCTCTCTCTCTCTCTCTCTGTTGGCACCCATACGAGCTTATTCAGCTCTGTTTTATCTCATAGATGAAATGCTCGACTGAGGAGGTTCTCTGGCAGACACGTTGACTGCGTGTGTGTGGTGTGTGTGTGTGTGTCATGTGTAAAGTTGTGTATCTGTCTGTGACGTTGGCTCAATATTAGCCTACTCTACTCTAAAGCCCCGTGTTTACATCCAAGCAAGACGTAGAAACAAATTCCTGCACTTTATTTTGAAACCTTGAGGCATTATCTTGTATCTACGACGTGGAAACTTGCCAATGATTCTCCACTGTGTTATATATTGTATATACAGAGCATACCTGTTGGTTTTATCCTGTGTTGCTGCTCAGGGACATTTCTTCTCTGAATGCTCTGTAGGAAAAGGGCTGAAGGAACACTTACATTTCTTGTAGCTAAAATTGCAGGTTTCAGTAAATAACCTTAAAATAAATTGTTGTTTTCATCCAACCCATTAAAATAAGTCTTATTAGGATAAATGACATGTTGAGTGCCTATACCTGATATTTTCTCCACTACTCCACTACTTGCATTTTCAGACTGCCACTTGCTTTAGCTGTTACATTTTAACATAGCGCCACCCAGAGGCAGCAGCTTGAAGTACAAACAGCTCACCAGCACCTTCCCAGAGGGAGTTCCTGTATCTGCTGACAAACAGGGACACAGACATAATCAAAAAAAGAGGGATTTGCCTTCAAAATAAAAATAAAATTGACATTTTCTTGTGTTTGAAATAAGACAGTGCTTTTAAAGAATATCTTTTGTGTGTTTTGTGCAAGTGTGTACCACTTCTTCCTCCACGTGTACCATTAGTCATTTGCTATATATTTAAAATATGTATCTACTTTTTTAATACTAGTTATTTATATTTCGATCATTTACCAATTAACTATTTTAATGTATCCTTCTTTTTTAAGCTATGTTTTTCAACTATTTATCAATTACTCCTGTCTATTTATTTGAAATATGTATCTGTTACTTTTACATTTCTTCTGTTCATCCATATCTACATACATACAACATATCTACATCAACGGTAGATATGTTCATTAACATTAGTTTATTTAATTTTTTTTTTTTTCGCTCATTGATTCATTATAGCTACTATTTACACATTGCCTTTACTTATAATTTAACCATTTAAACATTACTATATATGAATATTATAAACTGACAAGGGGGGGGTTAATGTCTCCATGTACAAATGTAACTCAATTATTAAATTATTAAAGTTTGAGGTGGACATAGAAAGTATAATTATAAGGTTAAGAGGCCTGTTATTGAATTCAAATTTGCTGGAGATGTTTTTAGACATAACTGATCAAATATGACCGGTCAAAAAAATGTCCTATGTTTCCTCAACAGATAAATAAATTAAATATTTGTACAAAAAACAAGTGTTTCCAGCGTCAACAGCCGTCTTACTTTGAAAGTGCCGAGCGGAAAGGGACGCGTCACCCCGCTAATTAGCCACGGCTAGCTGTTAGCCTCCAGCTCCACTGACAGCCCCTGAGAGAAGTGACCGTCCGAGGAGCGTGTCGGAGCGGACTCTGCGCCCCGTTGTCCCCCGGTCCCCCCGGTGCCCCTGTGCGGTTGTGTCACCCCGGGTCGTCCCACGTCCGGAGGAGGGGGGGTGTTGTGCCGGAGCCACGTGTAACAGGAACTGGAGCCCGACCGCCCGGACTGGAGCCACCGCAGGTCCGTGTTCAGCGTTAGCTTCCCCCCGGTACCTCACCGCCGCAGCTAGCCGTCGGTCCTCCGCCCTGAGCCGGGTCGACTTCCCCCGCAGGGTCGCGGTCAGTTACCGAGACTGACCGGTCGGTTGTTGTTTTTTTAATTTCGCGTCACAACTTTTATTATATTTACATGTGTTTACTTTAAGTTACATTCGGAGCAGCTAGCTTCCCGTTAGCCTGCTAGCTACTTAGCCTAACTACGTCGCTTTATGATCCAGGTGATGTATTCACATGAGTGAACCGGCGCTTTAATGATGACGACGCATTAATAAGTTAATAAAGTAATTAGTTACTAGTTCAATAAAAAAAGTGTCGTTAGTTAAATTAATCTCATTTTGTTGTGTTCAGGAAACACTTTAAAATCCTGTTTCAAATTCAAATCAATAACATTTAGCAAACTATTAAAAACATTGAACTATAATTTTCTTTTATATTTCCACCATTTACCAGTTGAATATTTTTAATGTTTACTTGTATACAACGTGTACTTTTATCTATTTATTTCAACTATTTCTTTTCGTCCAAACCTTAAACATAACTCCCCATCAGCTGCATTTGAAATCCACTGTCTTTTCATAACTGATGTTTACTTATTGCACAAACAGTTTGTTCTGTATTTACCTTTTTGTTTGTTTCTGACTTTGCACATTGTGTGTTTTCCGGGATGTTAAACATTTGCATTGAGTCGAGTTGTGTAGAGAAACCGGATTTTCCCGTGGGCTGGTTGTGGAACAGGAACACAGCGCTGCAGGCTTTCATAGTTGGCATTACTTAGTCTTTGCCTTCGCTGAGTTGTCGTCACATTCTGGAGTTCGCTAACGTCTTCCTTCCACAGACAATCATGGCCGTTTGGAGGATACTGTGGTGCAGGAACATCATGGCTGCATCTCTGCTTCTCTGCGTTCTTCTCCACGCCGTGGACGTGCACGCACGACCGGCCAACATGTCGGCCGCTAAAGACAAGTCCCCGTCCAACAAGGACGAGAACGAGATCCTTCCCCCGGACCACCTGAACGGGGTGAAGATGGAGCTGGACGGCCACCTCAACAAGGACTTCCATCAGGAGGTGTTCCTGGGGAAGGACATGGAGGAGTTCGACGAGGACTCCGAGCCGAGGAGGAACAGGAAGAAGCTTATTGAGATTTTCACCAAGTAAGACGTGTTTTGTACTCACTGAATCTCTGTCATGGGTTTACACTGCTCTGGATGCCTGAGCTTGGTCTGCTGGTCACATTCTTCAGGAATCACCAGCATGAAGAAGCTGAAGAATTCCCAGCTAATAGTAACGACAGTGCTAATGTTCAATAACTGGAGCTATATTTCACTAATTTCTCTTTTTTAAATTTTCGCCCTTGTACAGAGTTGATTTCAACCAGGATAAAAGTGTCAGCGCTAAGGAGATGCAGCGCTGGATCATGGAGAAGACGGAGGAGCACTTCCAGGAGGCCACGAAGGAGAACAAGAACAGTTTCCATGCTGTTGACCCGGACGGAGACGGTAAACAAAACAAGAACGAGCACAAAGTCAAACCAACTTATGTCTCAAAAGACTCCGCTCGGCCTTGTTGATCATTTTTCTGTTTTCAAATCGTGAATTCATGCTTTTTCCCCGCAGGTCGCGTGACATGGGATGAATACAGAATTAAATTTCTGGCCAGCAAAGGATTCAATGAAAAGGAAATTGCTGAGAAGATAAAGAACAATGAAGACTTGAAACTGGATGAGGAAAGTAAGTATAAAACATTCTGGAATAGGTCTGGGTAAGATTTACCAAATTGATTTTATTATGATCTGCAGAGAGAGATTCTCAGAGAGCTAAAGCTGGAACTTGTACATTAAAAGTATTACAGTATACATTACTCCAAAGCCGTTACGTGAATCTATTTATTATTTAACATGAAGAACTAGTGCCAACGCGTTCTTTGTTTAACGCAGAGACGCCACATCGACCGTGAAGAGGTCAACAAATCCAATAGATGAGCTGTGTGCACATCAGTGTATTAACTTTAGATTTTAAATCAAATCAACAGTCGGCCAGTGTCAATTAGACAACACCCAATGTAAACACACAAAATCAATACAGTGCGTTTGCAAAGGGCGAAGGAAGTTCCTCGTGGCTCTGGTTGATGTTGATGTGCTCCTCAGTGTTATTAATAGTAAGTAGGAAGAAGCACACGGACTTAAGAGAAAATAATATGAACAGTTTATTCCTCTAGAGTCTTAATCCAGCTGCTGACAAACCAACTCATCGTCATCATGCACCTCGGATCGCTGGTTTTAAAAGGTGGTGTAGAAGTAAAGTTTATATATAATTGTTTACATCTCTTGAATCTGAAATACAGCCAGACGTCTGTCTTTAGCCTGGTGCCTTCATTAGAGCAGCTTCAGCCATGTTTTCTGTTTGACAGATCTCTGTCCACACGAGACACACAAGGCTGCAGCTTCACACATTCATAGACCTTAGACTGTAACAGGCAGATATTAAAATACTCTATATTGTAAACCAATTTTTACATAATCATAAATGCCTGTAGCTGTTAAATCTGTGAATATGATCTGCAGACAGTTTAAATCTGACCGAAGTCTGTTATTAATATATATTTTTGGTAATTTTGCTCACTGCAGCTCAGGAGGTTCTGGAAAGCCTGAAGGACCGCTGGTTCCAGGCCGACAGCCCCCCCGCCGACCAGCTGCTGAACGAGCAGGAGTTCCTGTCCTTCCTCCACCCGGAGCACAGCAGAGGGATGCTCCAGTACATGGTGAAGGAGATCGTTCGGGACCTAGGTACAGTTTACCTCCAATATCTGAATCATGAGCTTTGTTGGTTTTAAACTTGGGGCAGAAGAAATCTCTGTCTCTTAAATGTTCAACTGTCCAGTTGTTAACTTTGTTGGTTTGTCGAGCAGATAGTGTTTTCTGTCAAAACGCTGATTCGCCGTAGTTTCAGCTCTGCAGAGAGTTTTACAGTCTCAGCTCAGTGTTTTGGTTTTATGACTGATCGCAGCGAGAGTGAACTGAAACCCTGAAGTTCTAAAGCCATAAAACCAGAATACTGAGTTAAAAGATGATAAAACTTCTTGTTTTGTTCCAAACAAACCTCCTCACATAACCTGAAGTCATTTCAAACATTGTACTTTGCTCAGAGAAAGTTCTTTTGTTTTATTAGCGTATGTAAATATTACTTCAGCGGCTCTGTTTAACTTAGATTGTTAAATAAATATAAAACAGGTGCAGATGATATTAACTGGGTCGTGTAAATGTTTCCTCCTTGTCAACAATGGTGCTTTGCTTTGCAGACCAGGACGGGGATAAGAAACTGACCCTGTCGGAGTTCATCTCTCTGCCCGTGGGCACCGTGGAGAACCAGCAGGCCCAGGACATCGACGACGACTGGGTTCGGGAGCGGAAGAAGGAGTTCGAGGACGTCATCGACTCGAACCACGATGGAATCGTCACCATGGAGGAACTGGAGGTGAGTGGTTCAAATGGGAAAAGTCTTAGATCACAGGTTCCTCTACTGACTAAACCAGCTGATCTAGATGTCAAACACATTTCTACATAATTTAGCATATTAATCAGGGAATTCTTGATTTTCCTGAAACAGGTATGTAGCATGTAAATAGAAACATGTTGGTGTACAAAGGTTTTGTTCATTAATGCACAGTTTGGCTTAAACAGGAGGAAACAGTGTTTACACCTCGTCAATATGTGTATGGAGAAGATGATCCGATTAGATTTTAGTGTTCGCTGCTGTATAGATTCACATGAGGTTCTGTTGTCATGGAGGTCTTGATGGAATATGAAGGAGTTCATGTGTTTTTAAATGTGAGATTGTGTCGAACCTTCATCACCACTGACTTCCGTCCTCTGGCCGGTCTCCCTGTGTTGCTTCAGGAGTACATGGACCCGATGAATGAGCACAACGCTCTGAACGAGGCCAAGCAGATGATCGCCGTCGCAGACGAGAATCAGAATCATAATTTGGAGCTGGACGAGATCCTCAAGTACAGCGAATACTTCACGGGCAGCAAGCTCATGGATTACGCCAGAAATGTTCACGAGGAATTCTGAGGACTCGTTTGTCCTCCGTCTGCTCGGCGAGGCCGGGCGGCGTCCTCCGTCTGCTTCAGGGACAGGCCAGTAACCGGGGCAACCTAACGATAGGATGTTGTAGTGTGCAATTGTGTGTTTAACGCCGAGCCTCGACGGCCTCTTTCACTGCTGACTCCAGTTAGTACGCCCTTCACCCGGCACTGTCGGTGCCCAGCAGCGTGGACACGCTCTGCCTGCCGGGTGCCGCACAGCTGCAACCCCAAATCAATTCGTGTTTCATAGTCAAATGTGTGTATATGAGGGATATTCACCCAGATTCGATTTTCTTTTTTTCGTGGTGCAGTGGTGAGAGAGTCAGTTCAGCCGGGCGAGTTGTGTGTGTGTGATGCAGGATCTGTTGTTTTTAGCTGGCGTGTCTGTACACAGTGTAAATATTCATGGTTACATACCAATGCAGAAGGTTGGAAGAAGTAAATATAATGCAGCTGGAAGGAACAACCCTGCTAGAGAAACCATATAATTATACAGAGTTTATTTCTCTCACACACAGACTTTACACTGTCACTTATTCTGCCATATTCAAGAGGTGGGGGGGGCTTGTCAGCAGTGATGCACAATTTCACTGGTTTCCATAAAATCCGTCCTTTTTTCATATATATAAAAAAAATGAGTTGTGTAGAAATATAAAAAAAATGCCTCAATAACAAACTTAAATTGGCTTAAATTAATGAAATTTAAGATGTCGAGAATAGATTAATATATATAAGCGCCATGTGTCTTTTTCATGGAGGATGTTATATTCTAAATAAAGATGGACGACACTTGTACAAAAGTGAAGCCGAAATATCAGGTATACGGTTGCTGCCATCTTGCTGCCTAAAGATCACAGAAACTATCCTTGAGAATTGTTTATCCAACGTGTGTTAGGACTTTTTAATTTGGTCTGTTTCCGGCAGGGGGTTTATGACCTATACTGCAGCCGGCCAACAGGGGGCGATCAAAACATTTCAGCTTCACTTTTCAAGAGTGGTCGCGTTAATTTTCTTCTTTTTTTTTTACACGGTTTGTGGATTCGGACCGAAGGAAGGAAAAGCTTGTGGCACCAATAAGACTCATGTGGTCTCCAAAATGGAAACTGTTGTTTACATGGTTTGTGTGTGTGTGTCTCTCTGTGTTATCTCTGTGTGTGTGTGTGTGTGTGTGTCAGTGTGTCAGGTCAGAATGTTTCCTGTGGCAAAGGCCTGTTTTGTTTTTATTGCTACAAACAATCTGATTCATGCCTTTACGACAGTGTGAGCACAGTTCAATTCATGTCTTTGTAATTTGGATCAGTTGTGTGTTCGAGCAGTGGAAGCTGAACTGTGTCTTTGTGCACTTTGTCAGATTTTAAAGTTTCCTCTCCCAACATATTTTCCATTTTGAAGGCTCTGGATTTATACTTCCACTTGTACCATGTTTCTAAACGCATGCACAAACAGTGGAATTACGTTCCTCCGCTCCCTCTGGACCTGTGGAAGATTCGGATCCGGCCACAGTCTCGTCTTTCCTCGTCCTCGGTCCTGTTTCGGATTGTGAAATAAGATTTCAGATAACAGAATGTTAACACAGCTTTATAAAATGTATCGCAAACATACTGTAAACAATAAATATTTCTTATCAAGTGAAGAGCGGCTGGTTGCTTGTGTTCAGGGACTGTTGACTCCGCCCCTGTTTGTTCTGTTTGTCTGTTAAACTATTGGAGGGAGTTCAATGAAACTTGGTGGAAAGAAAGAACTCATTTAATTTTACAACCTGGAAAAATTCTGCCTGATATTCTTACCCTATTAGTGTATAAACACTACATGTTTATTGTATGCATCACCTCACTCATGCTGTAATATACAACACTGGATTATAATGATAGGAAAATACATTTGTAGACATTTCACAGTTAATTGAGCATATAAATAATTGGTAATGAAAATTGAAAGATAATGAAGTCTTCTGTGTTTTGAGCAGATTTTATTGCGTACATACGGGTTAGGGTTCGTCACGTGTTCATGTAGCACTTCACAACACAGCAGGTTTGTAAGAACGACCATCGTCTCATTCTAGTTTAGAAGCAGCAACGTACTGAACATCGATGAATCAGTCGGATTTCCTTATTCACAATTCAAATGCAAATACAGTTAGTCACCTAAATGGCTGTAACTCTCACGTGATAAGTATCGATCAGATTTTCATGTGCACGCTTCACTTCACAGACATCACGTCACGAGACAAGAGCGTTTGTTGTACAAATTCCACAGAACAAGACTGATTCTCGTGTGAGCGACACCGAGCGCTGGAGTTTACAGACGTCCCCTGAATGCTACGTCATGTCAGACACATGCATCGGTCAACACACCAACACAACATGAATGCGATGAAGTCAACGGCCAGTACTGAAACAAGTCACGTGGAACACGGAGACACTTCATTACACCGAACAATACGGAGATCACCTCCTCGATATTTAAAAATGAAGTACAGATAACACACAAATAAACACAAACGGTACATTCATAAAGAAAACACACAACATATTCATCTAACTCATCACAACGTGCCGACATATTTAGCTTTAAAATAACTAAAGAAATTGGCCTAGATATTTAAGGCGATTGTGTAAATGCGAATGCAACTTTCAAACAATATTTACATGATTAACAATAATAATAATAAAGCAGCATAATAGTCAAGTTCCAGTTTTCGTCAACACTAAAATTTCATTTTGTGTTTAACGTGTTCAGAATCAACACAAAGTGCAGTCGAGCAGTTTGATCACATTAATTTGATCACTGTGTAAAAGTGGCAACGATCTCCACACGGATTATCTGACGTGCAAATAAACTCTCGAAGTTAAACCTCGTCCTCGCTGTTGAACTTGAAACACTTCCAGACTGTGCCGTTAATGTTCCGTGATTCAATGCAACACAAACTCCGAAGTACGAATAGATTAAAAACCCACTGGGATTAAAATAAAACGGAGAAAGGTCTGAAGACAAACACTGGGCTGTAAAGGAAATGAAAAAGTCCAATCACAGCCGCCTGTGATGGGCTTGTGCTCGTCTCTAGTCTCGGTCTAAATTTGGTTTTCATGCAGAGCGTCTGTCTCCCTCAGTCTTTACAGGTAGGGGTACTGGTTGAGTTTCCGTTGGTAAGCAGTACTGGTGCGGAGGAACGGCTGCTCCCCGAGCGGCGGCGGCGGCGGTGGCGGTGGCGGCTGCTGTGGGAGGTGGTGTTGGTGGTTGGTGTACTGTGCCGGAGCAGAACCTCCCAGGGCCAGGCTGCCGTTCTTCTGCAGCAGCGCCAGAGAGGAGAAGGCCCCGCTCGCTCTGCTGTGGCGGGACGAGCCACCTTGCATCTGATCCACAGCCTGGGACACGGAGGCCAGGGCGGCAGACGCCGGGTACGCGTACAGGTTGGGTGTCGAGGTGAAGAGGGCGTTGTCGTGGAGGCGGTAGGATGAGTGGGAGGAGACGGGAGGGGGGTATGTGGGCTGCCGCCTCAGGGAACTACTGCTTCCTGTTTGGTCATTGGATGATGACATCACAGACTGTTGTACCTGTAACAACAGAGCGGAGAGAATCTGACTCAGCATCCAGACATTTGGTATTTTAAAAAAACAACATTAACATAATTTCGGATTTGATCAGAACGGTCACACATTGATTAACGCTACACAGGCTACAGATCAGAAGCTTTAGATCTTTTCTATTGACATATTCCTTCAAAATAAGAGCATTAAATCTAATAAACCGACAACTGTGTGATCGAAGTTGTTTGAAAGTTGTTACCTGACTCAGGTTGAGAGGCTGAGATCTGCTGGAGGCCGACTGCCGTTGATTGCGCTCTGTGTTGGAATCTCCTGGTCGACTGGACTGAAGCGTCGACGCCTTCTTGGACTTTCCAACGCTGCTTGTAGTTTGATCTACCGGTGGAAGAAAAGGATTGAACACTGTGAGCACAGAGAAGAGTTTACAATCCAGCTGTTCGAGGTCAAGATTGACAGCTGCTCAATCAAACCTGGAGCAGCTGGAGCTTTGTGGGTTGTGCTCTCTCCAGACTGGCTCTTCACCGAGGGCGTGATGACGGCCTGGGCCTTGGCGGGCTGTGAGGAGGTCTTGGGGCTGAGGGGGCTGCTGGTGGAGGAGTCGGAGTCGTGCACCGTCACGCAGCTGATCACGTTGGGCCTCTGGCTCGTTCCGGAGCTGCAGGAGAAAAGGGAATTATAGTATCAGCAAATCAAAACCTCTCAATGTTACTCTGGTAATTCTGCTGACAGGAAGAGAGCTCACCACGCCGCGGGGAACTTCCTGTCGTCCTCATCCTCCGAGTCGCTGTCGATGGTGATGATGCTGACGGCAGGACTTGGTGTGTCAGAGATGACGATGGGCTGAGACTGGTCCCCGCCTAGAGTGGACGTGTTGTGGACCACAGTGTGGGCCGAGGTCACTGAGGACACAGGCCTGCAGGGGGACAGACAAACTGTCACCGCCTCGTTCCAAACAAACTCTGGTGATAGGTTCGGACATCTGAACACAGGGGGGCGCTAGAGGTCAGCGACGACCTGCTCGACACGTTCATGATTTCAGAGTGTGATGGTTTGACTGGGTACCTGGCTCTGCTCTCTGCGTGTCGCGCCTTCGACCTCTTGCCCTGTTGGGCTCTTGAGTGAGCGGCCCCCGAGTTGTGGTTCTGGGAGGCAGCGTGACGGCCGACGCCAGAGTCCTGCTGGGTGACGCCATCGTACTGGCTGCCATGACGACCCCTTTGGAAAAGGAAAGAATCATTTTACTAAACCGCATCACTTCTGTATGACTGTCTGGTCATTTACGAATAGAACCATTACATTTTAATATCAGGACGTTTTAAAGCAACACGATGTAACTTTTTAACATTAAAACAGCAGCTTAAAGTTTAATGGTTCAGCTTCTGAGAATGTGCAGAATGTTTCCGCCTTCATTTCCAGAGTAAAGCTGAACTGTAGTTCACTGTAGATCAGTTCAAAAGACTGATAAGTTATTAAAAACCAGAGTTTATCTCCAATATTCAGCAGGAAACTTTTAAAATATGATGAATTCTAAACAGAGTTTGGGGGATTTGTTAACAGCAGCAGCTCTTCTGGTTCACGAAGCAGAGGATCATGGGTAATATCCATCCTGAGTTGAACTACACAGCCAGAGCTTGTTTGTCTCTATAAACCACTTAATCACTCTGATATGGAGCGAGACAGAGTTACATAGCGTTGCTTTCAAATAAAAAGCCCCTGTTTGACCGAACTCACCTCCAGCCAGACACTTGCTGACTGTCGGACACGGGGGCTTCCATCGCGGAGTCAGGCACCACGGTCTGCCCAGGGTTGTGGATGGCCATGCCAGGCATCTGCTGCCAGGTGGAGGGGATGAGGATCTGCTGTGTGCCTGCCGGCCAGCCCTGCTGCGTAAACACACACGGAAATAAAAAGATTGTAATATATATGATATGATAATGACTGCACTGGACAGTTTGTGAGAATGTATCTAAGTGCTGTGTGTCGACCACAGTGGAAAAAGAAGTTGGAATTATTTCCTCAGAGAATGATACAGGAAGAAAAGACTGAAGACAAACACAAAGGTTTCCACCTCCGTCCTTCACCAAGTCACAGAGAAGGTGTCACAGCAGAGATAAGAAAAGGCCAAAGAGGAGATGAGGTCGTCAGCAGACGTGTTCCTGTGCAGTGAAAATGAGCTGCAGGAGACGACAGAAGCAAAAGAGTGGAAAGAAACGCTGGTCTCGTTGCTATGGTGACCAGACCTGGCATTTTTTTAATAAAATAAGATTTTCGCAGGAGGTCCTGAAGCTTAAAAAATGTATTCTAAGTAATTAATGGGAAACACTGCTGAGTCCATGAGCTCATTACTGACCATGGCCTTTCAAAACAGCAAGTTAGAGTTGATAGTTAGAGGAACACCAGAAACACCAGAAGAAACAGCAAAAACCAGGAGGTCTGAGTTGCACATGCGTCTCATGCTTTGCGGCACAACACCGACATAACGAAGAGTCCTCGGAGTAAGAAGGAAGAGATTTGGAACAAAGTGGCTGTTGTGATTGTGGTGTTTTACCAGCACGGAGGCTTTCGGATCCAGACAGCTGCAGAGGTTTCCACCCCTACAGCCAACTGGCAGCCGGGACGAGCCTAAACGTGGCATCGCCGCCACTGAGGCGTACAGGCTGCCAAACAGCAGGGGGTCGAAGGAGGCCTGGGAGGAGGGAGCGGGGGGAAGGTGGAGGGGGGAGCGATAGGACGCCAACACAGACACAGACATGCTTCATGTTCTGATGAATCATAAAGAGGACGGAGACTGATGAAGACTCCGCCTCGGATCAAGAGGTTTGAGTTATAGACAGAACAAAAAATACTGATATTCACAGTCCAGGAGGTCGACTCCAGGAATATAATTAAAATGTTTTCTGCCAGATCTTAGAATTTAAATCAATTAAATGCTTAAGTAACTGTACTTAGTTACATTCCACCACTGATCAATTCAACCCTGATGAATAAAATACTGGATTCAGGTTCATTAAAGCGTCTGTTCGGAGCCGCACTGGTTCCTACCTGTGCCAGCATGCCAGGCTGGAGGTGAAGAGACTGGGACGACTGGTTCTGAGGAACCAATGGTACCGAGTTGTCCATCCTCACTGGATAACCAGAGGGCTTATTAGAAGTTTGAAGACCTAGAAGATGAGACGACGCAGATTAGGTCAAAAATACAACACATGCACACAAAGAGAAATATAAAATAAAGAATATAAGACATTATGAAATTAGCTGAACGGAAAGATCCTTTGTTTGTCTTAAGTAAAAGTATAATGTGTATTATAGAAAACTGTCATCTAAGATTCTTTTCTTTGCGGCAACAAAACAATAATATTCTCACCCTGGATGGTGGGGGGGCACACGATGAGTGTTTGCTGGAAGGGCTCCGTCTGGGTGCAGAGCTGCGTGGGTCTGGTCTGCAGCGGCACGCCCTGCTGGGTGAGGCCGGGGATGTTAATGGTGGCCTGCTGGTAGAGGCCGGGCTGGTAGTTCAGCAGCGGGACGTTGCTGCTGAGGGACAGGGACTGACCTCCTGTCGAGGACATCTGGGAAACACCAAGAGGACGTTGGACACTTTGTTTAACGTTTGGAAAGTCCAGGGGGCTTGGATTGAAAGTATGAAACCAAGAGTGACAGATATATTCAGCAAGATGTCTCTGAGATTTCATGTTGTGCACAAAAGAGCCGAGAAGACAATTAGATGAACATCCAGTAGGAACAAAAGTCCGTAGTTTCCACACTGCGTTTGTGATCCCAGTTGGTATTCTCACCTGATTGTGCTGGTTTAACTGGCTGCTGAAGGTGACCGTGAGGTTGGTGGCTGCACTCGTGGTGTTGTTGCTGGCAAACATGTTTTTCCCGTTCTCAAAGGCGCTGCATCTGCGTTTGCATATGTCCATATTTTGGAAGCAGGACTTCACACTGAAAGTAGAGGAAATAAAAGATGGATTCGTGGGGTCGACAAGACAATAAAACTCAATACTTCGATTCCATTAAAAAACCTCCTGTCTTACTGTGAGCTGTGAGGAAAGTGCAGCAGGTGGGTCATGGTGACAAACGGGTGGTTCAGAGTCTTCATGGGCGTGATGCGTTTGTCTGCGTCGAGCGTCAGCATCTTCTTCAGCAGGTCTATGAACTCCCGCCTGTCGGCCTTCTCTGCCAGGATGTCCGTCCCCTCCAGGTTTGTCATGTTCACCTGCCGGGGGGAGGCCAGGATGTTGGTGTAAAACAAACAGTTCTGGCAATAATATTAAAGTCAACCGCAGAAGCTCACCTGACTCCAATCTCCCTTTGGAGGCATTGACAGTAACGTTCTCTTAATTCAACGGTCACTTCCTCACCTGCATCATATCATCCAGACAGTTGAAGATGTATTTTCTCGCCTCCTTTGACTTGATCCCCATCTCGGCCTCATGCTCTGCAGGTGTCTGCAGAAAAGAGAACCACAGCACGAGCTCAGTGAATGTCCCGTTAAGATGCTGCAGCAGACATGTTGGGACTGATGACCGGCTTCCGCAGAGAGACGCCTACTTTGAGTCTCCAGAGGGGGTAGCTGGAGTCGGGGCCTCGGTTGAAGAAGCGGCAGGTCTTGGTCCCTGCACTCAGCAGGTACTCTGCTGGAAGCCCCTGGGTCTGAGAGATGTAACGAATCTGAAAGAGAAACGCTAAAAAATGTAAAATGTCAGCGGCTCTTGTGAGAGAAACGGTTCGACAGTTACAGTTAAAACCACCGGAGGTTTAAACACTGACAAGGGAAAACAAGTGAAAACATGCAGAACTAAAAGACTTTAAATGAATATCTTCCCTCTGGTGTCTGACACCCTGACGAACCTGCTATGACTCAAATGACTCCACTGCCAGCAGCAGCAGTAATCACCGACTCTCACACCTTGTTTCACATTCACAGATGAAGTGCTAAAAGCTCTTAAGTTCAACCGAGGGATTAGCTTTGTACTGTGCACTATGTTCTTTATGGACTTGTTCGGGACATTTCACACAGAGCACTCGTACGTACACGTTGGAGGCGTCACCGCAAACAATGCTCATTCATATTCATGCGTTTCCAAACTGCACTGTGGTTCCGTTGCTTTGCTTTACTTAAGCACTTTTCAAACGATCCTGCCTGACATCAAACATCAAAATGAGGCAGTTGATGAACCTGGTGTATATCCGCCTGGTTGTGGAGTTTATAACAGTTAGCGTGGCAGCACCTGGTCGTACTCTGAGGCCCCAGGGTAGAGGGGCCATCCCAGAAACAGCTCAGCAATGACGCATCCCAAAGACCACATGTCGATGGCTTCGCAGAAAGGAAGGCCCAGGATGATCTCCGGAGCTCTGCAGGAATGGAAAATAAATCACAGTTGATAGTTTACATGTTGCAGACATGATGAACTGATGGTTCACTGCACAGACTGAAACTCTCACCTGTAGTATCGTGACTGCAGGTAGGTGGAGCAAACCGCTTTGGACACGTGGCTGGCGGAGCCAAAATCAATGACCTTCACCCGGTAGGGCTGCCTCAAAGGATCCACCAGCATGATGTTCTCAGGCTTCAGGTCGGCGTGGATCAGCCCCAAGCTTTTCAGCTTCATCAGCGCCGTGGCGACCTGCTGCAGAATAGGCCGGATGCACTTGAGCAGCAGCGGGCTGAACTTGCTGTGCTTCAGGAAGTCGTAAAGGTTCTGCTCCAGCATCTCAAACACAAGGCACGTGTGGTTCTTGTGCTGGAAACACTCGTACGAGCGGACGAAGTTGAACTCGTCAGCGTTCTCTGTGCTCAGCCTGCTGAGGATGCTCACCTGTCAACGGGATTCAGAAGTTGAATCAATGTGTTGTACTATACATGCTGAAGTACACAGCTTCCCCCCCCCGTGTGTCCACAGGTTTAATTACATTTATCAGTTTAACATCCATCCATCATCTTAACCACTTATCCTTTAAGGGTTGCTAGGGGGCTGGAGCCAATCCCAGCAGGCATTGGGCGAGAAGCAGGGACACACTGTATAGATCAACAGTTAAGTGAGTCAGAGCTTCACCCCGAGTACATTGTGTTGATTAACTCATTCTGAATCAGCTCTTAGCAGTTCCTGTTTGCACCGGCCCCCATGGATGTAGAGACAACTATCACAGGATGATTTACAAACTTAAGGAAAGACAGAAACATGAGGATTCACAGGAAAGTTCTGGGGGTTTGATCTGTGAAACTTTTGAGAGGTGACAACAGCTCTCCATCGATCCAACCTAGTTTTTTCATTCATTACAATATCATACTCACTTCTATTTGACCTTGCCGAGCATAAGAGGGATGGTTCTTCAAGATTTTAATGGCCACAATCTCATTTGTGCCCCTCTTCCAGCATTTTGCCACCTGGCCAAAAGTACCGCGTCCCAGGAACTCCAGCACCTCGTAGCTGTTGGACATGGAGCACAGGATCTCATGCTGCACCAGCTGGTAGTCGCCCTCACTGTGGGAGTTGCTGCTCTTCGTGGTAGAAGTGGAATGTGCTATGGATTGAGCTGTGGTGGTGCCCCCTCCACCACCGGTGCGGTTCGAGACCACAGGGGCTGAGAGCTCCTCAAGTATCTGGACGCTGTCGCTGCTGTCCACCTCCTCACTTTTCCGCTTCAGGCTGTACTGCTTGTGGTAGAGGTCACACGGCTGAGAGGAGGATTCTGCGTCCTTGACACGACGGCTGGAGGAGGAGGACGAGGAGGAAGAGGGAGGTCCGCGAAGGCTGCCCGTGCTGTCCGCTGCCCGCACAACCGTCTGCTCCCGGGAGCCTGCGGTCGGCGGAGGGACCTGGTTGGGGTTGTACACTGGGTTGAAGTTAGAGCCAGAAGTGGAGGGTGCAGCTCCCTGGGTGGGGCTCTGCTGGTAGAAACCATTGTCTCCCAGCTGGTTGGACACATCCCAGGCTGGGTTCTCCACTTTGAGCCTCTTCGAACGGGAGTAGGCACTGGAGGACACAGAGGGGGAGGAGAACACCTGGAGCTGCGATGCCATGTCTGTGGACGACAGTAGAGATACGAAGCAAACATCAGCTGGACGCCTAAAACCCCCCGAGACAAGAGGCTAAAAATAGTTTGTCATCTACTCCTGATCTTACAGAAACGATAATAAGCCTCTGAACGATATCAAACCCTGTAAATCTCATTCCATCTCCACCATCATGCTACTAAATTGTTTGTTGCACATCTGTCATTTGATCCCTGCAGGTTCATTTCACACATTTCATCTAACTGGACGTGACATTGAACTTTGCTTCCCACCTTCCACTGCTGCACGATGTAATTATTGGTTGCACATGTCACTTCCAATTTTCACCTTCATACATTTCATAGATTTCACTGGAGAGTTTGTGGAGATTGAAAATGTATTCATCTTAATCTGCAATTTTCTACTCAGATTTCTAAATAATGGGAGATATGTAAATATGTACATCAATGTAATTAGTGACAGTACCTGTGTTGTGTGTTGCAGTGACAGTACTTGTATAGTAGTAACAGTACTTATGTAATAGTAACAGTACCTGTGTTTTAGTAACACTACCTGTATAGTAGTAGTAACAGTACCTGTATAGAAGTAACAGTACTTGTGTAATAGTAACAGTACTTGTATAGTAGTAACAGTACCTGTATAGTAGTAACAGTACTTGTGTTATAGTAACAGTACTTGTATAGTAGTAACACTACCTGTATAGAAGTAACAGTACTTGTGTAATAGTAACAGTACTTGTATAGTAGTAACAGTACTTGTGTAATAGTAACAGTACCTGTATAGCAGTAACAGTACTTGTGTAATAGTAACAGTACTTGTATAGTAGTAACAGTACTTGTGTAATAGTAACAGTACCTGTATAGCAGTAACAGTAATTGTGTAATAGTAACAGTACTTGTATAGTAGTAACAGTACCTGTGTTGCAGTAACAGTACCTGTATAGTAGTAACAGTACTTGTGTTGTAGTAACAGTACCTGTATAGTAGTAACAGTACCTGTGTTGCAGTAACAGTACCTGTATAGTAGTAACAGTACTTGTGTTGTAGTAACAGTACCTGTATAGTAGTAACAGTACTTGTGTTGTAGTAACAGTACTTGTGTTGCAGTAACAGTACCTGTATAGTAGTAACAGTACTTGTGTTGTAGTAACAGTACCTGTGTTGCAGTAACAGTACCTGTATAGTAGTAACAGTACCTGTATAGTAGTAACAGTACCTGTATAGTAGTAACAGTACTTGTGTTGTAGTAACAGTACCTGTATAGTAGTAACAGTACCTGTATAGTAGTAGTAACAGTACCTGTATAGTAGTAACAGTACTTGTGTTGTAGTAACAGTACCTGTGTTGCAGTAACAGTACCTGTATAGTAGTAACAGTACTTGTGTTGTTGTAACAGTACCTGTGTTGCAGTAACAGTACCTGTATAGTAGTAACAGTACCTGTATAGTAGTAACAGTACCTGTGTTGCAGTAACAGTACCTGTATAGTAGTAACATTACTTGTGTTGCAGTAACAGTACCTGTATAGTAGTAACAGTACTTGTGTTGTAGTAACAGTACCTGTGTTGCAGTAACAGTACCTGTATAGTAGTAACAGTACCTGTATAGTAGTAACAGTACCTGTGTTGCAGTAACAGTACCTGTATAGTAGTAACAGTACTTGTGTTGCAGTAACAGTACCTGTATAGTAGTAACAGTACTTGTGTTGTAGTAACAGTACCTGTGTTGCAGTAACAGTACCTGTATAGTAGTAACAGTACCTGTATAGTAGTAACAGTACCTGTGTTGCAGTAACAGTACCTGTATAGTAGTAACAGTACTTGTGTTGCAGTAACAGTACCTGTATAGTAGTAACATTACTTGTGTTGCAGTAACAGTACCTGTATAGTAGTAACAGTACCTGTATAGTAGTAACAGTACCTGTGTTGCAGTAACAGTACTTGTGTTGTAGTAACAGTACCTGTGTTGCAGTAACAGTACCTGTATAGTAGTAACAGTACTTGTGTTGCAGTAACAGTACCTGTATAGTAGTAACATTACTTGTGTTGCAGTAACAGTACCTGTATAGTAGTAACAGTACCTGTATAGTAGTAGTATTAGTACCTGTAGATGTCCGGACACACGCTGCAGATGGGACATTAAGGCCTCACCATGTTGTCTGAGCTGCAGCTGATCACCTGAGCTGCAGCTGGGAGGATGGAGGACCAAGCTAACAGCTAACAGCTAACAGCTAACGGCTAACAGCGAACAGCTAACGGCTAACGGCTAACAGCTAACAGCTAACAGCTAACAGCTAACAGCTAATTCCAGTCCCATGTGACTGGACTCCGAGGTCACATGATGCAGCGAGAGAGAGAAGAAACTGTCAGAAATCATCGTAACGAGCCTGAAGCCTGAAAACCCTCATCTCCATCTTCTCTCATCTCCATCTTCTCTCAGCTCCATCTTCTTCTTCTGCTGCTGCTGCCAGCGACGTCCCACTTCCTGTCAACATGACGTCACTGACGCCTACACGTCACAATCTGTCACTGAAACACTTGAAACTAAAATTTAAATCAAAACTCTGACTTAAATCTGTTTTCATGAGTTTATAAAGAAAGAAAAACTCCACTGTAAGTTAAAGTAAAAACAATATACTCACATTTTAATCTCAATAAAGTTAGAGTAGTCAGAACGAAAGGATCTGTACTATTAACATAAATATTACATTTACTTATAAAAGCACAGAGATATTATTTCTGGTGCATTTATATGAAAGTGGTGCAACTCGACCGATTTATTAGTTGGATGATAAAAATCTGCCGATATGAACGTTTCAAACACATGTTTACTGATATATAAAAACTTATTTCACAAAGTAAACAATGCAGAAAACTCCTGCATTTATGTTTAACATTTCAAGTGGAAATATTTAGTTTAATAAATTATTCCTGGATTATAATTAAATCCTAAATCCATATTATCTTACAATAAATACAATTTAAAAAAAGTTCTGGTGCGCTAACAATAATGTATTTAAAGAGATTAAACCATTTGTGATGTTCACTCGCTGGTCTCACACTTCACCTCCAGAGGGCGCTGGTGTCCAGCTTCAAATAAGGAGGCCTGACGTCACAGCTCAGATGTAAACACAGACAATGTTTATTTCATTCCACCTTTAGATCAGTTCCCTGCTCCTTCGGATATATTAGCATTTTTTTTGCTTCTACGGCACATGTACAGTAACACGAGCGCTGTATTTCATAGTGGTACTGCAAAGTACAATTAAACAAAAACATGACACGGACTACACCAGCGTAGTCGATGCAGAATAAGACATTCAAAAATACACTGTGACTTCAAGACGTTGGTTTGGTGGTGATAACTACTGATATGACACTTTATCCATTTAACAAAGCAGAATTCAAGTTTGAGTATTGAAATATAATGAGAGTAAATGCATGCGTTACAGAGAAATTCATGTATTGTAAAGTATTTGACGAAGGTCCTTCAATGACACTGAGGGAAGAGCAAACAAATGACGATTTAAAGGAAAAAAGATATAAAAACAAGTGCTTGGCATTTTATCCAAAGGTCAATCTAACATTGTAAAAAAAAAAAAAAAAGCAATGCTATATTTATATATGTTGATAAGAGGAGATTACCAGCAAATCCTCATAATGCAAAAAAATCCTATCAAAATAAAAGTCTGATCTGAGAACAGCACAGATGTGATTCAGCTCATCTAAACGCTGAATCATAACAAACCCCAGCATCACGAACCTGCCTTCACTTTACTGCACTGTGGAAATGACAGAACAGTATTATTTATGTGGTCGGGTCTTTCCTCGGGGTGGTGGTGGTGGACAGTGATATCTGGAAAGTGGCTGCTGCACGTTTCAAGTATGTCACGTTGCTCCGGACTCTGGGCCGACTACCTGAAGGAGTGTCGGAAGTGCACACTCCTTCGTTTCAGCTTCTCTGGGTTGTGGGAGGCCATGTGGGAGAACTCTCGGAAGATGTCGAGGTACGTGGCGTCTCCTGCTGAAGGGAAAACAACGGAGAGTAACGATGAGAACGATGAGAACGATGAAAATGATGATCCACACTGAACGCTGACCTTGACTACCAAGGCCCACATTCACCAAACTGCTGATCTCCAGACTTTAAAATGCTCTTTAATCTAAGTTCGTTAAGAGCAGATTACGTTATGTGAAGCAATTATAATCAAATGTTCCTCATCTACCAACATTACAATGTCTTGCCTGAATTTTAGATTGTTCCTGAATTTAAGATTAGAATATACATTTAAACAATAACAGGCTGCAAATAAAGACCGGCCCCTGGTCGTCACAGAGAGAAAAGTCTCTCACTCGCACTTTGAATCGTCAAAACATCTTTCACATGAACGTGGAGAAAAACAAGCAGCAGTGAGGGAGACGGAGGAGCTCTGGGTGAGAAAAGCCTGATGAATGGAGGAGCAGGAACAGAGCGAGGCACCATGAAGCTTCACTCTTTCAACTTCCCAGATACTGAGCCTTTACTTTTCCTGTGGCCATGGCAACGGCTGAATCTACAGGCACAACAAAAGCAGTTCGACTCTTTTGTCCCGTGAGAGCTCCCAGACTCGGCTAATTAAAAAGGGGAATGAACATTCCTGGCTTTCCCTCTGCATATGTGAGTGTGTGTGTGTGTGTGTGTGTGTGTGTGTGTGTGTGTGTGTGTGTGTGGTGTGTGTGTGTGTGAGTGTGTGTGTGTGTGGGGTGTAGTTCAACCATCCGCTTTTATTTACATTTATAATTTAAGAAACAGAGATGAAACAATTATTCGATCGATTGATTAATCACTTAAACTGGAAATATTTTGGTTTTAAACTATTGATTGGACAAACAAGACATTTCAATTTGTTCTAAAAGGATTTTAACATTTACTACGTGGTTTATAAAACACTTCAATGGAGCTTTAAGCAGATTTTAGGGCACTTTTAGTGTTTATTTATATAAATAAACGTTTATTTTAAATATGGTCAACAACCACAATCCATCTAGGTGGAAACTTCCTTTGATAATTACCCAATCTGAAATATATTTAAGTTCTATTACTCTCGTGACAATTTCCTCAGCTGATTAAGAACCAGATATGCAGTAAATCGAACCTCGAGTTAAAACATAATATTCCTTTAGGGAAAGAATAAATCTTTGAGTTTTAAACAGTTTTAAAGCTACTTGTCAAAGATTTATACCTTTAAATATACAACTAATACACGATTTATGATGTTAAATCATATGTAATTAAATACAATTAAAGCTGTAGTACCAATGTGTTATCAATCCCGCAGTATTACAAGGATTTATATTTGCTAACAAACAATTTCCTTATACATGTTTTTACGACTATATTCAAGTGTTTTATAAATCCAATTATTATTATAACTATATATTGTTTCTTCAGGGTCAGTTATGAGAAAACATGCAGATTCAAACATGCTGTTCATATTCCAGTGCACAACATAAATGTTATAATATTTGAAACACTAGATCTATAATTAGTGCACGAGCAGCACAGGAGGTTAGAAGTTTGTTAATTCTGTTAGATGCAAAGACAAAGAAGCGAAGGAAGAAGTTAGAGTTTAGTTCACATCGTCCATTTATTATCAGAATCATTTCAGACGACACTGGGAGGAGTTATTCGACAAAACCAAACAAACATACGTAGCAGTTAGTGTTAATACGCACACACACTGTTTATTTAGAGACACACGTCCTCTTACAATAGTCAAAGAAATCGTACAGGTAACAGTCAGAGACAGAAAAAGTACAACGGAGTTAAAAATTGCAATGTAAGGAAGCAAGCAGTTAAAGTGTTAATAGTTTTTAGTTTATATACACACAACAGTCAACTTGTTGAAGTACGATACGCTGCAGACACATGGTGCTGGAACAGTTATCGTTCAGCGGCTCGATGGAAACGATCGGTCGGTGCTGACATCATTCATTTAGTAAAATGTTTAGTAAAGTACTGCACGGGAATAAGAAAATACGGGATGATTGAGAGAGATTGTGTGTTTTCAAAGTGCGTTGAATTTTTTCACCGACAAGCAACAAGGGGGGGGGGGGGGAATGAGTGAGTCGAACTTTCTGTTGCTGCCACGTCCGTTAAAAACATCCGCAAATACAAGTTAGGGACTGGATAGAAATTATTAGCGAGGAAGAAGACGTCAGACAGGGGATGTTATGACGTTTTGGTGGTCTGTCACTTACTAGCCACACATTGCCATATTTGGGCAATTTAGAAACACATTGACATATTTATGGTTCGAGTTGAAAAAGGAGTGGGGGGGAGTTTTTTTTTTTTTTTCTGGGTCAAGCAGAAAGTTAACTTTTACCTCCCTCCTCAATTAAATAGTTTGTATACAGTCCCTTAAATGTACGAAATAGAAAAGGGTAAAACTATTTCCTTGTTTCTCTGAAAACTGTCTCTGGTCTTTGGTTTGAACTAAACCCCCAAACAGCCGATAGAATCTGTACAACGTCGATCTTTGGGGGAAATAATTCATCGGGGGGGGGGGGGTCAAATAAAAACCAGGAGTCAGACCTGACATCATTTCAGAGCACAGCAGGGTCATTAGATTCAGTTTCAGGAAGCGGCCGAACCACCACGTTCACCGTCATCAGGCGTTTGGCACAAACATGAATCCAGCCGATGTGAGGTGTTTGTCTTGAATGTCACTTCATGCACTGTTGTCATGATTTAGTAAGATATATATATATATATATATATATATATTTAGAATACTGATATTAACATTATTTCGACAATACTAAATATCAATTATCAACATACACTGGTACAGAAGTAAACAGGGCTTCAGAGGACCTGAGCAACAGCCACCCATGCACTAAAAACAAAGAACAAATTCAATATAGGCCAAATCATGACACATTAGATTACCATAAGCAAACGTTTGAAATTACAAATACTGTATATACAGTAATACACAATATCAAAAATGCCATCTTCCTCTGCAGGTTGTCCTGCAGGATTACTCCGGGGGGTATATACACTGACACTGTGGAGGAATGGCTCTCTCTCTCTCATCATGAGAATATAATACTGTGTGTGAGTGCTCGGCAAAGTAAAATCTGACAAAATAGATCCAGCTTAAAAAAATACCCTCTGCATTGTTGTCCAACGTAATAGAAAAAAATACAGATCACTGACGTAAGCATTGCACTATTGCTCTGGGATCTGTCATAAATTAAAAGAAACCGAAAAGAGAAGCAGTAAAAAATCAAATGAAACGACAGCAAAAAGAAGATTTAAATCACTGTTGGTAAGAAAAAGTGCATAATCTCGCTTTTAATTCAAAATAAAAGCTTCGCTTGATCAATCTCTCGATCGAAACAGAGCAAATGACTCGAGGATCATTTACTCTCAGTCACAGTTATCGCAGCGTCACAGTTTCCCCCCCACGGCTGATCCAACGATAAATAAAGAGCTCTACCGCCACCGAACACACGTGCACGAACAACAGGTCCTACGATAGTTAGAGAAGTTTGGCTGCACCACCCTGAACTTATCGATTGTGTCTTTTATCCCGTAGTCGTCTGTGCTACAGATACTGAGCTGCAAAGTGGGAGGCCTGATTCCAGAAGAGTTGTTTCCCCATTTAAATGTTTCTAAACAAAGAATTTAAAAAAAACGTTTCTGGATTGTGTGATGATCTATTAAGTTTGAGTCTCATTTGGTTTGGTGGACAGCTTTAAAAACTACAATACCCATGAGCTTCGGCTGCGATTGCCACGGAGAAGATGCCGATAAGAGAACTATTCCAAAATAGTCGGTCAGAAGACGTCACGCAGGTTTCTTCACCCGTTATTGAGCCATAATTTTAAAGTAAACGTATTTAACCTGTTTACTTTATGCTCTGCGATTTAATGTTTCTTGACGAAATGCATCTTGGGAGTCGTAGTTAACTTCTACCCTACAAAGTTTTTATGTATTTATCAAACGACCAGATCACTATGAAAATGAAACTATTCACAGCTGCATGGAGAGAAAATGATTGGTGGTTTTTATTAAAAGTTGAAGTCTGTGTATATAAAAGTTTCGGGGGTAGAAAGTTGACTACGACTCCCAAGATGCATTTCACACCCGTAACTCATCTAGATTTGAAAAGTACTTGCTTCTTGACGAAATGCATCATGGGAGTCGTAGTTAACTTTTGCCCCAAAGTCTTCACGAACCCAGACTTCGACTTTTCATCAAACAAAAACAAACCAGACAATTTTCTCATGAATGCAAATCTGACTATTTAGTCCCTATTTTCACACGAGTCACAGAAGAGTCACATAACTTGAGAAAAAAATGACTTCCAGAACCAAGGACAACCAAAATCTCTCGTCCCTTTTTGCACGACGACAAAAACACAACGAAATGAAACCTAGAACTGAAGGAAACCTCGAGCTGTTGCAGGTCTTTGGTTCAGAGCACCCTGTTCCCTCGCAAGCTAAAAATAAAAAGGTTGGTCCCAAATACTCTGCTGATGACTTGGTGCTTGACACTAGTGCTGCTGGATATTCTATTTAAAAAGAAGCGTCGGACTCTTTCCCCCGGCAGTGAACGGACTCACTGGTCCTCACAACAACACCGATTCTCTTGTGGCAAAGTCAGTCGCTCCGATCTGACATCATTTGAAAGTTAACGCTGAGTTCTGGTGTGATCCTGAGAAGGGGAGCGGACTGCTGGTGGCGGACGAGAGGCGGTGCCGGGGAGAGGAACTCTAGAGATATTCTGGATATGTCTGATGTTGAGATGTTAGACGTTAATGTGGTGGTGAAACGTTCGTTCCTCTCAGGGACGACATGCAGAGTGTGAAATACAGGATCTCTCTCTCTCTCTCTCTCTCTCTCTCTCTCTTCTCTCTCAGTCAGTGGAATGTCTCCCTGCACCCTCTGCACTGGGATTTAACCTGTGGCTGATTCTAGCACTCGGCTATAGTGAGACAGATAAACTCCTGAATGCATCTCTTATACTGCTGCTCAGTGGGGCTGCTGACTGGGTATTGACCTGGCTGTCCGAAGGGTCCCTCCGACTCCCGCATCTCCTCGTTCATCCTGGCCAGACGCAGCCTGAGGGACCGAGAACCAAGAGGAGCAGAGTGTTAGAATCTCATCGAAGCAGGAGGACGGTGAAACAACTCAGATAGATTCACTTACAGTGTGACTATGTCTGCATTGGCCTGCTGCACTGCTATACTCAGCGGGTCCTGGCCGTCCTCGTCCCCGTCGTTCTGGGTGGCCCCTCTTTTGAGGAATAGACACACCTGCCTGGAAACACAAAAAAGAAAACACAACACATGTCAAACATTCCCAAAGTCGTTCTGCTACACACGTTACTACGCAGCCTGAAGTAAGCAGCTGTTCTCTGCCGCAGCACTCACCCCGTGTGTCCCAGATACGTGGCGTGGTGCAGCGGGCACCGCCCCCTGGCGTCTCTCTGGTTGACGTCGGCAGCGTTCTGGAGCAGGAACTCGCAGGCGATCAATGAGCCCTGGAGTAAAGTGAGAGCAGCTCAGCACGGCGACACTAATGTGGTATTGATTTTGGGACTAAAAGGTTTTTCAGTCAGTCGGGCAATTTCCGGTCATTTTGGTGTCTTTAGGGGGAATTGATCTTTGAAATTATCAATAATCAAATTATATTTTAGCTAAATTAAATTTCTGGCATCCGGCGCCACTCACCCCGATCACGGCCTGTATGAGGGGCGTCTTCCCTTCATCCTCGTCGTTGACCGAATTGACGTCGGCCCCGTGAGCCAGCGCTTCGGCCATGACGGGCAGGTTGCGGGCCTTCGAGGCTTTGTACAGCAGCGCTCCGGGGTGAAGGTCCCGTATGTCCTCCGGGTCGGACGTCTCCGGCTCAGCCTCCAGCTCCGGTTCGCCGCTCGAGTCCTCGGACACCTCACACTCTGAGGAGAATAGAGAAGTACAAGTCTGTCTTTACAAACTCCTTGCAGAGTTAAACTACCAAAGTGGGCGTCTGTTAAACGTTCCTCTGCTGGACTCACCCTCCTCTGTGACGCTGTCCACCACGGAGCCAAACACCAGGATGTCTGTGCTGCCGTCTGTGCTGCCTCCCAACCCGCTGTCACTGCTCAGGCCTGCCGGACCAGGAGACGCCACAACATGGACACATTAGTTACCGCTGTTTCTTTCAGCCTGACAGGGTTTTGTTTTCAAGCAACACACACTTCTGCTGCACATTCAGGCGTCTGATCCGTCTGGCTGTTAAATGTGTGGGTTTCATGCAGCGGCCTGTGAAGGTCGAACTTATTTGCAGACTAAATGGTGAGGTGCTTACTTCGAGGCCCGGATCCCGTGTCGAAGTAGGAGAAGAGCGTGTCGAGCTCGTCGGGACAGAACAGGGAGTCTCGTCTGAACTTAGCAGCAGCTGAGAGACAAACGTGAAAGTGATGAGTGAGCGTAGCAGTAATAAATGAGAGGGGGGTGAAACATTGAAAACACACAGAGCTGAGTCAAAGTACCCGAGGCGAGGGTCGAAGGGGAGGTGCTTCCGGGCTCTTGTCGGTATCTCCGCCGGGTTTTGGGGACGGTGGTGGCGCTGTTGTGTCGCCGGCACTTCTTCACACTCCACCGCCGCTCGGGCTTCCGCTCGCCGTTGATGAGAATCTGGGTGCAGCCCATTTTCTTCAGGAACTTCTTCTCGACATACTTCGCTTTGATCCAAGCTTCTTTTTCCTGCCTGTGAAGAAGCACAGCGTCGGGAAGTAACAGATTTTAATAACGAGTCCGATTCTGTTCGGATAATTGAGGTGTATTTAATTTTTGGATTCCTACCTCGAACTGGAGGGCGATGGTTTCTTCAGACCTTGCTCTTGGCACGAGCCTTCATAGATGTGGTTGATGACGCTGTTTCCAAGCTCACACATCAACTACAAGGATGACATCAAAATATTCCTTCAATGGATTAGCAACTGCTTAATGAGGCAATAATAGCAATGCTAATAATGCTAATATGCTAATAATGTGAATATTACTGATATACTACTAATAATAATAAAAGATGATGATAACTGTTTCATTCTTATGCAAACTGTACCTTTAGTAATTCTGGTTCCCACGAGTCCAGTGTGAGTGAGCGGACCTTCGAACAGTGAACCCCAAGACTCCTGCAACAGAAAACAAACTTCAAGTTAAAAATATTCTGTTTATGTTCTGTGGTCGGACGAAAAGGCAAAAGTGGAAGAATGTGACTTTGTTGTGACTTTGAAGCAGCGGACGGCCGCGGTGGTTTTTATAATCTACTAACGAGAAAAAGAGGAAACTATACAAGAGGTTCGTCAAACTGTGGTTGTGGATGGAAGATTGAACAGGGTCAACCAGCTCTGAGAGGTCAAAGGTCACCGGGTACTGGTGCCTCAGTATCAAATACAAAAGATAAACAGCAGCGGCAAAAAATGAAAAACAAAATTACCACAAACAGACAAAAAACGACCACAAAGAAACAAAATGACAGCAGAGAGAAACAAAACGGCCACAGAAAGACAAAACAATACTGCAAGGAGACACGAACAGCCACAGAGAGACACAACATGACAGAAACACACAACAAGACTACGGAGAGACAAGAAAAATATGCAAAAGAGAAATAAAATGACCAAACTGAATGACTACTTCCTAAAAACAGACACACAACACCCACAAAGAGACATAAAACAACTACAGAAGACCACAGACCACAGATTTGTTGTGTCTTGTTTTCATATTTCAGGAGTGGGGGGGTCTTTTGACTTGTCTTTGCCCTGGGCCCCATTTTCTCACAACCCGCCCATGACTATGACGTTGGACCCGGTTTGAAAAGCTGCAGGAACCCACAGAGTTTTTATCCTGAGAGAAACGAGAGGAGCCGCTGCCAATGTCATGCAAATCACCGAGTTCCCCCGATGACGCCGTCTGGTTTCCTGGCAACAGTGGCACAGTCGAATGAAAAAAAAACTGATAGTGTTTCTCCCCCTTGGTTTGGTGAGGTCCGCTCATTGTGACGGGGGGGACATGAATATTCAACAGGTGAGCGCACACTCAGGGAGGTGGCCTGTGATTACACAAGCAGTGATAATTGCACACACACAACTCACGGAGGTGGATTTTTCCCTACGGGGGCTTGAGAAATGAAGTTTGTGACGCGACAGTGTGACGCAACCGGGTCGTGAGCGTGTGGCGTTGGTGTGAACGATGGAGAAAATGTGTCTGTCGGCAGCAGGAAGCTTCATTCAGCCGCATCACGTCACATTCACCAGGATCTGAGGGTGGATTCAACCGCTCGGGGACCTTTTCACAGCGTGTGTGTGTGTGTGTGTGTGTGTGTGTGTGTGTGTGTGTGTGTGTGTGTGTGTGTGTGTGTGTGGTGTGTGTGTGTGTGTGTGGGTGTGGTGTGTGTGTGGTGGTTGTGTGTGTGTGGTGTGTGGTGTGTGTGTGTGTGTGTGTGTGGTGTGTGTGTGTGTGTGTGTGTGTGTGTGTGTGTGTGTGTGTGTGTGTGTGTGTGTGTGTGTGTGTGTGTGTGTGTGTGTGTGTGTGTGTGTGTGTCTCAGCTCTGCAGCCGTCTTCATCTTCTCGCTTCCCTCCCCTCGGTGAAAAGTTTAAATCAAAGCCAGACTGATCCAACAGGCGGCTTTAATCCCCTCCGCAGAGTGCGTGCCGGACCGCGCTTTGGCGCCTTTAGCGGCGCAAGGCACGACGCGGTCATCTGCCAGCACTTCCTGCGTTCAGAGCCAGTGACCGCACGGCACATGGAAGTATCCAGAATGTTTGACCAGTTTGACCTTCACTGAGCTCTATGAAGTCCGATTAATAATCCCCCCCCCGATGCTGATACCAATATTATTGAGCAAAACGTTTCTAATACCGATTTAACAGCTGATACTAAAACACTCAAACAGTTTAACCTCAAACTGAATAACTAAAACTGAGAAGAAAACACAAATGTAATAGAATCTATAGAACTTGAAATGAGAACGGTGTGATGAGCAGAGCTTGAAACCCAACGCCGGTTTTAAAACTTTACTCGTGAAAGAGGGAAACTTTCCCACGTGTACGTCTGTAATCTCAGTTCAAGGTGAGAAGCGGCGAGGAAAGATTTGCACAGTTGTGAACTTTAAGCCTCAGACAACTGACTTTCACTGATGTAGGCGTTCTCTACCTGTGGATGCCGGAGCACTCGATGCACAGCAGGATGCCCAGGTTGATGGAGGCCCAGCGGGGGTCGGCCTGGCCGCAGTCGCAGCACCGCTCGTTCCCCGGCAGACACTGGATCCGCTGCAGGATGGTGTCGCCCCGGGCGCTGCGGTCCCGTGGCTCGCTGGCTGAGTCGATGCTGCTGGTGGACGGGGAGGCGGTTCTGTCCAGATGCTAAATATAAACAGATTCGATCAATACAGAGTGGCCTGCAAATGAACTCGCTACGTCGGATTTAAAGTTAAAAATAAAGTTCCCGGTTCCTCAAATTGCTGCTTTACTTTGTCTAATGAGAAAATACAATAAATGTAAAATGTATTTGTAGTTGGTGTATGGTTTACCTCGATATAGTAAGTGTCTGGACTCTCTCTGTAGGCGGAGGCGATGCTGGCTTGAACGGCCTGAATCCACGCTTGCCTTAACTTTTCAGATTCCGCCTGCAGCATGCAACTCCTGTAAACAAACATCACAGATTCATTTACCTCCCGACAGAGCTACGAGTCCCAATGTGTCCCAAGTGTGTATAAAACATTCAGGGAGACGTGTCAAACCAACATGTTAGCATGAGATCACCTGCATCATTTAGCTAATTTGAAAAAAACCACAAAATAAAATGACTATAAGCAAATGACAGCATTTCTAAGGTTTAATTGAAATACTCATTTTGTAAAAACTCCTTTTGCAGTCCATGTGCTGGAATGAGATCCATGAAACGTGTATAACACAAACACAGACGGCATGACAGCTCCCAAAGTGAAGCCAAAACATCTGGATCACCCCCTGGTGGCTGGTGGCAGTATAGGTAATAAACCCTGCCTCCTCCATGTTAGTGAATTCAAAAGTCAAAATTGACATGAACATATTGCACTTAAAATCACGAAATTTGATCTATGTAGTAGATCTTTAGATAATAGTCTAAAAGTCTAATGTCATTTGGGTTAATCCTCTGGGGAACATGAATGTCTGCACCAAATTTCCTAGTAGTGATACTTCAGTTTGGAACAAAGCGGTGGTCTGGGTGCCCGATGATATGAGAGTGTCTTACTTTGTGGGGGAAACGACCTCGAAGCAGAACCTCCTCTCGATGTCCTCACAGGGTTTAACGGAGCACAGCCGCAGATCTTCCACCACCACCGTCAGAGAGTCCTGCAAACACAGAACCTCCAATTCTCATTTCTCCTCTTACCAACGGCACAAGCTGCTGAACCTGGAGAACCTGACGCGTTCGACATGCTCACACACGGATCAGCAGAGAACTGACCTGAAAACCTCAAAGGCCTCAAAGCGAGTGCTCCGATATCAGATATCTCTCGACTCACAGAATCCGTGAGTGATGATGGATTTTAGTGTAGAACGCCATAACGTTAAAAAACCACCCTCCCCATTAACGTTGCACTTAACCTCTCAGATGCCCCTTTACCCCGGGGACAACCGATAGGGGGAAGATGTATGTAACTTGCCTTGAGCTTCTTCTGATAGACCAGCTGACTGTTCTGTATGGAGAACCACCGTCTGCAGAGAGGGGAGGGATGAATAAAACATGTTTTAGATGGATATTCTTTCCATGGTTGAGGGTCAGCGTGCAAAAAGGTGAACGGCTGTGGACACCGAGGGACCGAGGACGAGTAAAAGCATCGGCTGAGTAAAATGGGTTTTGGTCGTGGCTGCGTTTCAACCCTGATCCCGTGACAGGAACAGATAAAAGCGGTCAGCGAAGGAGGAAATGAATAAAACTACTCAACTTCACGTCATTTTAGAACAACAGCAAGAAATTTATACTTTAATGTGCATTAAAACACAAATAACATAAAAACAGCCTGAAAACACACAAATTCAATGCAACATTCAACATCAACAGCAAAATAAAAACAAACTAAACACAATGAAAAATAATGTTATCATACGTGTACCAAAATTTATTTCATTAAGAACAGTTTAAATCATATATACATACACATTTTTAAGTCATCTCTCCCTAATTTATTCAAATTCTATTTTACTTTAGACAATTGATTTCATTAAAATTGTTTAATAACCGTTCTGTGCTGCTGAAACGTGAATTTCCTTTCCTTATATTTAGCATATAATGACCTCATTTTTAACATGAACTAATTGCATGTAACTTCTGCAGTTCTATACTTTCATCACCTCACTTCCCTGTTTTCACTGAAGTTAATAGAGGCGGTTGCCATGTCTGTTACCTGTTCCAGGTCTTAAAGGCGTTGCTGGCCCTCTTGAACAGGTACCCCTCCATCACCACACCGTTAGGGCGTCCACGTTGAACTCCACCTTCGAGTCGTCATACGAGAAGTCCTGAAAGAGGAAAGAGACACACGACCCGAACATTAACCCCGTCCATCACACAAAAAGAGGTCACAGGACCAGCTGTCCGTCGGCAGGAAGACGCTCTGACCTTTAAATCGACAAACAGGAAACTAAACCCCTGGTTTTCCGTAATGAGGCGGCTGAGTGTGTGTGAGTGAGTGCTGTTCCTGGAATACCAGTGGCGTTCGATGTGCATCGTACTGTACATGCAGTCCATAAACCAACCAAGTCATCAGGAATCGTGCGACCATGTGGAAACGGTCACGTGCTTGTGTGAGAGTGGAGTCGCATGCCATCTTCCTGTGTGGCACACACGGGGGGGGGCATTTCGTAACTCAACAGATGTGAGTGTGACGCAAATCCTTACATAAACAGAGGGATTCATGGGAAATTAGCTGCTGACCTTTTCGTGACTCGCAGCTCACCGATGACACCTTTATATCTTTAACGCTAACAAACAGGGAGTCAGGGCCGAGGTGTTCCCGACATTAAAACTCAGAAATCACCGTTTCAACATCAGTTCTTTGCTGTGTCATGTAAAGGAAGAGGAACACGGAGCAGTATGTCCTCAGCTACATGCCCACATGCAACTTCTCATGCATGTGGGTCCTGAGAAAAGACCGGACTCAGTCTCCGAAGCAAAATCACTTCGGCGCTTTTTAACTGCAGAGATGTGTCAGTCATAAAAAAAACACTGTGCTGCAGAATATATGAAAGTGTCTGCTGGAGCGACCCATATAAACTTGAAGAGGCCCATATAAAACTTCACTTGTTTCATAAGAGAGAGAGAGAATCGAATCAGCTCTGAGCACCGTTAACTTCTCACCGTCTGAATAACAGCACGACTCACTTCTCTCTGTGTATCACAGCTTAAACTTTAAATACACATCAAGCAAAGGTCGAATTCCAGCTCTTAGACAACAACAGAGTTCATGAGACACCACGTTTCTGCCATGGAGCTTATTTATGATATTTATACCAAAAAGCCACAGGTTGTAATATGAAATCTGACAATAACCTGCATACAAACACCCTAAGAAACAATACAAATCAGAAACAGCTGAATACGGATTGAGAGAAAGCCAGGAATTAAAACGTCTTTGCTGAAGTCACGCCCCAAAAAAACAAGCACAAAACCCGATGAGATGATTTAAAAATAATAACAACTGCACGAGAACTACAGCATCAAACAGCCAATGAATACAAACCAACCCACCAAGCCGCGGTCCCACCGGCACAAGATCTTCATCCTCAGACGTTTGGTTTGTTCCAGCAACATTGAAAAGCACGAAAAAAGTTCAAATAAAATACAAAAATAGAATAAAGAGGCTCCTAAAAAAAACGGATCTCTCAGAGTGGAGACATGTCGCTCTTCTCTCGGTGACGGGCGAGTGATTCCCACACTGACACGTGTGCCCTCCGCTCCAGCTCCTGCCCGCCGCCCCGCGAGCCTCAGGATTACCACTAATTACCATACAGCTGCCAATCCAGCCACGGCAGGAGGAATAGCCCGGTACTGTAGCTGCTCTCGACCCACGGACAGAAGGCTTTGACACTTCAGTTGCCTGGGTTGCAGATCCTGACCACACCTCCCTCTCTGGAGGAAGTGGGAGTTTCAGTCCCATGTCCACTCACATGGGGGGGGGGGTTGTTCCATCTGGGAGGCGGCCAAACAAATACGTGACCTCTGGAGCTGAGGCTGACAGCAGCTCCGCTCACACACACACACACACACAATCCCCTTCAAGTCAGGCAGAAGCCACAGGAATCCATCTTACCTTCATCTGTCTGAAGCCGTGGATTTCTGAACGTAGCACATGACAAGACCCAGAGAGATGAGCACCGGATGGGCGGCGCTCTGCCATCTCTCGAGCTCACAACAAAGGTCGTCTATTTTTAATGATGCAAACGTCACACGGACAGAAACTGAACACGGGTGAATTATTGATCGAGCTTTGGAACCAGCGACGTCCAAACGTTACCAGCGAACGAGGAAGTTGTGGCGCAGCAGCGGGAAAATGAGACAAACAGACTGAATTCATCAAACCTGCTCAGCCTCTGCTTCTACTCCGCTGATCCACAACACACCTGCTGGACCTCAGACAACATCTCCAGATATCTCCTGTCATTAATTCATCATCTCCACCAAGAAAGGTTTTGTTTTCTTTGTCTGTTGAAGGATTATCCAACAACTACTGGACGGACTTTCTGAAACTTGGTGGTTTTGTGCCAAGAAAGAATCCATTAACCTTTGGAGCGGATTCGATCGAGGACTTTGTTGATCATTGCAAGATTGTGAATTTCTCCAGAGTTAATGCTGAAAGTAAAACTGGAATCACGAGCTCTGAGTAGAGCCTGGAGCGTATGTTCCTCCGCCAAACCCCAACAATCTGCATCCACACCAAATATATCAGTCCACTAAGTTTTTAAAAAAATCCAGATCTGTGCATTATTCTTCAAAAAGAAATATAGATGTTGTAATTAAGAGGGTTCCAGAGTTAGATAACCTCCCACTGGACTCTCTGATCTTTCTCTGAATCTTTAGAAACTTCACTGAATCCTCTAATGAGCGTGGAATTGCAAAATTCAAGAAGCCAGCGCTCCACACACGATAATTACGAGTGACTTGACGTCTCAGTCTCTGGCCGTCGTCTGATGAATTCGTCTAATGAAGGCCCAGGGCAGATATGTCTCACGTTAAAGAATAAACAGAGCTGTATGGAGGAAGTGTCGTACCCTGAAGAATGAGAACATTTGAACAGAGAGGACAAATCTGCGCTTTACGTTATTAAATTACACGATACATTACTTTATGCATGTTGCCTCTATGTCTCCTGGATATCTACGTATGTTGTTTCGATTTCTGATGTAGAGCGTTGTTGACGTACATACAAGGGGGGGGCAGCATGCAGCACTGCACCGCTGATAATATAGAGCAGCAGGCAGAGCTGACTGCCTTCGAACAGGACTTCTCCATTAAATCTGTGGTTAAAAATGAATGGCTCTGGCATTTAGATGCGCTCGCTGCTCCGCGCCGCCCGCCAGCGACGGCGAGCGTCCACAGGTGGAGCACTTTAACTCGCTCTCTGCTCCCCCTGGTTCCAGCTTGTACCGAGCAGCGGCCGCTCCTTTGTCCCTGTGTAAGTTTACACAAGGCTTATTGCACATGCTCCGAGGGACGAGGAAGAAAAGAGCAACGGAGCAGAGAGTGACGTTCTGTGCTGATTTGAGTCTTTCACAGAGAGTATCAGTGCGTTTACGAAATGCAACTTTGGGCCACTAGGGGTCCCTCAATCAAACAACAACAAACGACCTAGATCGAGGACATCGTGAAGCAGCGAGGGATCATGGGAGCTGCTGTCTTCACCACCGGCGACACGACTCAAGTCATGTTCACTAGTGAGGTCATGTGGAAACGTTTTACTCGTGTTACGCAGGAAACGGCGACAAAGAAATGATCCATCACTAGAAAGTCACGTTACGGTGGATAACAGGAGGGATTTCTCTGGGTTTGTCGGAAACATTTTTGGATAATGTCGACATTTTATTGAAAATTGGTTACACGTTAAATCTCATCTTTTCTTTTCTCATCTTGTTATTTATTTTCTAGATGTTTACAAAGCAGAAAAGATGTGGATCTATGTTTATTTTCTTTATTCAAGTTCTATTTATTTGGTTGTATTAGTTTTTTCCTTTTATTTGTTGTAATTTATCATAAATCTTATTGATAAACTGTAAAATATCCAGCCTCAGTTACATTTCTTTGTCGTAAGGGTTTGAAAACAGCATCTTAGGAATCTGTGCCAATCTGTAAGATTCGTTTACGTCCCTAACTCCAACTCTGTTAGATTAAATTGATCCATCACTAATATACTGATTAATTTTTCGGGAGTGAAAACAAGGAAAAGTCGACTGACCTATTTTTACTCAGGAGCCGCATCAACGTCTGCAACCTTTTCTATTTCCGGACCCTTCGGTTCTGTCTGTTCTGCAGCGGCTGATGTAACAGACGGTTTCTCTGCGGGTCATCCTAACTACGCTCAGAGTTTCTAATTGTTTCCGCATAAATGATTCACGATGCACTTCAGCTCGGCGGGGTCGGGCGACAGCTGAGGGAAACTTCAAAGGGCTTTGCTAATGTTCCGCGGTCGCACTGCGGGCGCCGCCGCTCCCCCCCCCCACTGCACAACACAAGTGCAACATGGAAATTCACACGGGAAAACAAGTGGAGGAGAACTCACCTGCATGAGGGTCTGAGGAGATGGGAGGAGGCGGCGGCAACATGGAGACAGAAGAGGAGAGAACACGGCGTTAGAATCTCCAGAAGCAGACTGGGTTAAATGAGGATAATACAATCATCTTTCAGGTTGAAAGCACCTCTGATGATCCTCTTTACAGGTCCTCCAGTGACGAGGCTGCTCATCACAACTCAGCGACAGAAAACATTCACCCACGTTCTCTCACACTCAGGTTTCATGCACATTTCAGGAGGCATCTTCAACCCGTGACCTTGTTCATCCACTCCTTCTCTCTCCCTCTGTGATGGACGGCGCACGCAGCTCAGCCTCCGACAGCTCGGGGAGGACACAGATCAATAACCGGCCCCACGTGCGACCCGGCGCTGCCCCGGGGCTCAGGCCTCAGACCCCAGCGCCTGCAGGCAGAGCAGTGACCGCCTGACAGATGGCCACTGATCCTGGGGCACGGAGGAGCCAGACGCCGGCCCACTGGACATAAAGGTTTGGTCGTGAATTATTAAAGAAGGCGGTGCCGGATAGAGAGAGCACCCTGCATGTATGGATTACATATTGGTGATGGAAACTACGCATCCCATAAACCATTGAATGATCACTTTCCAGCCACTTTCTTCTCCTCTTATAAACACAGCAGCACGATAGAGGGAAAGTTGCAGCTGACACCATTTGGCTGTAGTAAACATTTCCATGGTTACGGAAAGCGTCACCAATCAGAGACCACGCGATTACACCTGAGGATTGTGGGTAGTGTAGTTCTTCTCCTTGACATTGCGAATAAGACACGTTTTTCTGATAATTGATATCATGCGGACTTGTGACCAAATCTCAAGGCAGTCAAAAAACGATTTGAGGTATATATCTCTAAGAACCACCACCGTGAACCTCGTGGTGGCGCCGGACGAGTAACCGGGGAATCGTCAGAGTCAGTGTGACACCAGCGCGATTTCAGATCCTCAACAGAACGTGAGATCAGCACTTTAACGGACCAACCGCAGACAACAGTGGGATTAAATCACTTAACTCAACCTGATTTAGTGCTTAAATCGATGCCCGGACTTTGTTGGGGGAGATTAATCAAACACTTCCCAGCTGCCCAGGTCTAATCCCCCCCCCCCAGTCACAACAGACGCACTGGGCCAAGTGGCAGACTGGATCTCGGAGGTGTGATGAGAGCACGTTCACACCCTGGTAGCTTCACAGTGCGGCTCACTGTCAACCTGCCAGCCCCCACAGACAAAAGGAGGATTCCTTCGGGGTGTATTATCATTTCAGCCCATCCCGAAATACCTGAATTCTTACCAAGAACAAACCGGAGACGAACAAACCCCGTCAGTGTTTTAACTGTTGAGTCCAGGATTTGTAATTTGTGTCAAGTAGAGTGTTGACAAGATAAACTCTCCCGTCTCTTAGGAAACCAAACACGGATTAAAGAAATAGATGATCCAATGAATCCTTCTCAGGAGCCTCGTGTACTTTCCTAATTTAGGCCGTGACAGGGTTTCTGCAGGGTGGGAATTTAAAACTTTACCAGTAGAATCAATCATCATTATAATTATATCACATTTCCAGCTGTCAATAACAATGGTGCCTAAAACCTGAATCAATGAACGTGACCTGAACCCGGATAAGCAGCAGAAAGTGGACGGATTGATTCATAAATTACAAATTATTGATTCCAGAAGTTTCTCAGGTCTGGATCGAACTGACCCGTAGCTTCAAATGGAAACGATGGAACAAAGACATTTCGCCTTGAGGTGTGAAACCCCCCCCCACTGCCCTATGACCTGCAGATACCCTGCACGTGCATCGTTTACAATTTCCATTTGGTCGATTTGATAATAAAAAGGAACTCACCCTCTGCTGAATGGTGGCGTGTTTATGCTCCATTTCCCTCTTCTCCATGGCTGAGTCAATCACCAGCTGATCCAACTGAAAGGCCGTTCGCACAGAGAAACACAAACAGGAACGGTTGAGATGGGAAACTTCTTCATTCTGCAGCGGAGTCGTCATGAAACACTCAAACACAGACCGAGCCTCAAACGGGTCAGTGGCAGGATGAAGCATTGATTCATCCTGCATCACGAAACAAGTGACCAATGGAGCCTTTGTTATGATTCACGATGGGGGGGGGGGGGGGGTGCGCACGCAGAGAGGAATAATATATATAAATAAAATAGATCCGAAATTCAATCCATCGCAATGTTTCAATCACGAAGCGGGAAATCTAACGGACAAGTTATGCAACTGTCCCTCGGCCGTAAGTTCGATGAAACTAATTCCAGTTGAGACAATGAGCCCGGGGGGGGGGGGGGGGGCCTCCTCACCTCAGCCGCCAGTTTCTTCATATAGGGGTCGATCTCGTCCAGCAGGTTGTAGCCCTGGTGGAACAGCGAGTACTGGGCGTGCATGAACGACAGCATCTGTGTGGGACAGAGGTTTTTCAAGCGTCGTTATAAAAACACACTGACGACTCTCTGTGTGTAAAAGAGGCAGGTGTCGCCGGAGGGAGCCGTGGACTCACCGCGTCGAGGATCTCAAATTTCTTCTTCGCCTGGAGGACGTTGATCTGCAGAGGAGAAGAGCACATGCTGCTGAATGAACATTTGAGAACTGATTAACTTGTTGACAACATCCAGGACAATACAGCAGATTTGACTTCCTCTAGTTACCTCCGCGATGGAAATTATGCTTTTAGTCAAGGTGAGGGGGAGAAGCCTCTAAATTTTGGTTCTGATATTTATGGGTGTGTGTAATTTGGTGCAAATCCAAATAAAAATCTGGATCTAGTGAGTTTAAACGTGATTTAGGACGTATGAGATCTAGTTTTTTGTTATCTGTGCCACGTTCACCCTGATTTGACCGAACAGACTTGACACACTGGCCGACAGGTGACCTTTCTGTGTTTTCCTTTATACTTCACATCACGGTCCCCACTCCTGCGTCTCCTGAATTAATGCATTCGCTTTGTCTATCTGAACTGATGCAAACCTAAATGACATTTTTGTGCTACACTTGAGAGGTCGCTTGTACACACGGCACATCTCCCTGCCAGCTTTGACCTTTCCTTCCGCTTTGAGACGCATTACAGACTCAAAAGGGTCGGACGTCTGAGAGCGGGGGGGGAGAGAGAGAGAGAGAGAGAGAGAGAGAGAGAGAGAGAGAGAGAGAGAGAGAGAGAGAGAGAGAGAGAGAGAGAGAGAGAGAGAGAGAGAGAGAGAGACGGCTGCCAGCAGACAGAGTCCAGAATGGAAACAGGGCCCCGGCCGTCACAGCGATCGCACAGAATCCGTCTCTTTGTCCCTGCGGGCACTCGAGGGGGGGGGGGGGGGGGGGGGTGTGCAGGTTACAACTCATGGGCAAAATAAACCCACGGTTGAAGGGAAACGTCACTTCTCAGCTGTACAGGTGATATCAGGCTGTCACACAGGTGCATTATACACTTCCCTCTCACTAGACCGGAAATATTTCACACCACTTCTTTGCAGAGTAAACGTCCTCTTGTTCCTTACTCTCTCTTAAATGCCGCTATGACGAGTGAACTATTTAATTTATTCATTCATTTATTTCCTATAACGTTTAGTATCTTAAAAGAAATTTAAACTTTTTCATGGCGTTATCGTTTTTAGTGGATGAATGTCTGTATCTGTTTTGTTTGTTGGTGATCTTATAATTTCCCCAAGTTGTGTTGATTTGTATAAGATCCTATTAACAATCAGGGTTTAAGATTTTAACCATCAACTGTTGATCAAGGCAGAAAGAACCAGGACAGATGACAAAATAATCATAAATATATATATAGTCCATTCATTTTGGACTTTTGAGGAGGATTATTTAAATTTTTGGAGGCCCAAGCCTGTCAAGGGACTTCATTTTTAAATTATATTTGGGTTCAGCTCAGGTTCAGGGTTTTGGTCGGGCTCAGACAATTTTCTCTCGGAGCTTGGTCGAGTTCAGACACAAACCTGTGGCCTCTAGAGACTCTAGTCACTACAGACTCAAGTTCATTTGGGGTCCATGAATAAAACATGTAGGAAACCCTGTACCTGTACTGTATGTATGAAGAGTGGGGCGGTTAACACAGAAAAGGAAAACATCACATGTATCTGAGTCCCTTCTCTGACCTGTAGCACGTAGTCCAGAGCCAGATGTCGGAAGCACCTGCGGGTGATGCTGAGCGTGCTCGTGGCTTCTTCCACCTCGTGAGGCTTGTTCCTCGGCGCCTGAGCGCTCTTCACCTGCGCTATTTCCATATCCTCGCGCACCCGGTCAAAGTGCTTCTTGGTGTCCTTGAACTTCCGGACGTCCCTGACAGACACAGAGAGGAAACGATTGAGCGCAGCCAACGGATGAAAAGCTGAATTCAGGAGATGTACAGGGGAATCACAGAGTTTGGATATTTCCAGGGGGGGGTCACCACATGGTCAGTGTGAGGGTAGACGTGCTGTAACCTACTTCTGGATCCCTCATGATATCACTCTGACAAAAATATCCAGGCTGCCCCTTGTTTAATATTTAAAAACACCAAAAAGGTTTTCAGGGGCAACGGGGGGGCGTCTGCTCTGTGTTGAATTTTTCATACAAGTGAATTTCTGCACGGATACAAAACCGAAGCATCGTGGGTTCACTCACTCTTTCACGAAGTTGTGCAGCTGCTGCTTCACGGACCTCTGGGCTTGATCGAACAGAATCTGAAACACAAGGAGTTACTGTTAAAACACAAGGAGACTTATGTTAGTGACTTAAGGGTATATATGAATGTATCAGATACTTTAATAACAGACAAACAAACACAACGAGAGATGATTCCCATCTTCACAAAGGATCTGATCGTAATAATCACCAATCATAAACCAACTTGTGTCAAAGTAGAGCATCAATTCCAAACTGGGGAAACTTCACCAAGTTCCCAAGAGTGAAAAACCACTGGTTTCATATTATGGTTGGATTATTTACACAAAGTAAAGAATGGTAAAGTTGCATTCTGTTAAAATCCTTTTAATATCGAATCTTTCTCTCTCTATATGTGTAATAATATAATCATATACAAAAGACATATCCAATATAGAGTTTTAACACAGAAACTACACCCCGCTAGTAAAGAGCTAAATCCACCCAGTAGCACATGGATCTATAATGACCCAAATTAAGTCAATTTTAATATTACCAAATGTAATATTGTGTTAGAGTTGTGTGCTGTGGTCAAAGCACCTACACGTGCTGTATTTATGACCAACAGGGGGCGACGCAACACAACTTTTTGCTGCATTCAAATGATGCAAAAATCCCTCAACGCCTGTTGGAGTGAATGGAGGAAGGAATGTCTCTCAGATCGGAACACAGCCGCTCCAACGCACCAACACGCTGCCTTCGGTTACAGAGTTTTACATCCAAAGATCCCTCCCCCTCCCCTCTTTTCACACCATGCACATCGTCTGATTGCTGCCGCTGCTGCAGCCGCCGCTGCCGCTGCTAAATAGGTCACTCAGGCAGAGAGGACGTGAGTGAGAGGGAGGGATTTTGGTTCGATGTGACACTGCAGAGTCTGCATCCAGTGCGGCGGCTGCAAACCCTCCCTGACATGTTGTCGTGCAGTGGCCTGTGTCCTGTCACCACAGCTGAGTAGCAGTAAGACAGGTCGAAAGGTTTGTGTCCCGCCTGAATAACTGGATCTAGAACTGTGTGTGTGTGGATGAGAGGATTTCAGGGCTCTATAAATGGGCTTATGGGGGTTTTGACTCAGGGATCACAGGCGCTGATGATGAGTGAGCCACTTCTCTATTGTTGCTGCGCAGCCGGTGCACAGAGGCAGCAGAGGAAATAAATATAGACGACTCTAATTTGACTTGAGGATAAAAATGTGACTCACAGGGAAGCGGTGAGTTTTAATGCATTCCTGCCGGAGAAGTGTTTGTTTTGATCGTGAGTTAAGGCCTCGTTTTTACTGCTCTATAAACCCACTGGGTCTAAACATGTGTGAAAGTGGAAGAACAAAGACGCTCATCGGAAAGCATCCACTTCGCTGTTTGTAATTAACGAACAAAGGAATTCCTCCGATACCGATGGCAGGCCGAAAAACCAGAAGCTGCCTTTAATGGCTTCATGCAAAGTGTCATGTTCAGAGCCCTCGTCTGACTGAATCACCAGTGACTAACCGTGCATGGTGGTCAACCTGTTTCCCCGGGACAGAGTTTAACAAGCTCTCAGGGAAGTGCAAGTGAGAAGTGGATCAGGATCAGGATCAGCAGGCCGGGCGCCGTGCAGGGGCCGTAAACACCCGGGTGTGAGATTAGGTCGGGCATCCTGCAGAAGACGCGGAGGTGGACGGTCACCAAATGTTGTCAAGTAAACAAGTGCACCTCCGTGATTGTTTGTGAGCGAGTGGCGGCCTGCAGAGCTGCTGGGAGACTTCCTGGCTGTGGGGTGAAGTGCAGCCTGCAGCATTCCTGAGCTGCTTTGTGGCAAGCTGACACCCTACTTTCATCGGGGCCGAGGTTTCACGAGTCGTCCCCGCGTGATGTGAACTCCAAGAGTGGAAGGCAGGCTGAACAATGCACTGCCTAAAGATATACACTCCGCCTGAGGGGGTTATTGTGTTTTAATTAACGACTCCAGCGCAGCGCTCCGGGGACGTGGGTTCATCGGTGGATGATCGCGACTAAAGTGGCAGCCAACAGCGAAAGTCACTTGAGGGAATTTGAAGTCGTTTCCAACGAGCGGCGGTGCAAAGAGAGACGAGATCTTCGGTCTGCGTTTCAATACTTTATAAAAACACCTACAGAAAAGGCCCTGGTGCACTGCAAGAATAATTCACAAACGAGCTTGTGAACGTTAGTTACACAGGGTAGAAGCACGTAGCAGCACCATCAATATAACATAAAGCTTATATCTATATATGTGCTATAGCAACGGAATTGAAGGATCTGAGAACAACGATAAGGTGTTTGCTGACATTGTAAGAGAAGCGTCTACAATCTGCAATGACAACACATCCGAGAGCTCCCCTGCTGCTGCTGATGCTCTGAACCCAAATGGCAGCAGCAATTACCCCCCCCCCCCCCCTGACTTTGCCCACCAGGAGTTTGTAAATAAAGCCACTGCTGATGAGATAGAAAGAAAAATGTGCAGGATAAACCTAACCAGCATGAAACCGGAGCCACACAGTACAAGTCAGAGTTGCACAACAATCCCAAACAACAGCACACAGACTACACACAGGGGTCGTGCACTTAACGTAGCAGTGCACAGGAAACTGATGTAAATCATGTATTTCTCTAAATGTTTGAAAACCTTTTCCAGCATTTCATGGGAAAGTCAAGCATTCAGCAGATTTCACTGGGCCTCAGTGACACAGGACTTGGTAGGAAACATAGTGTTCACAAGAAAAGTGTCTTTAATGCAACACAGATCGACATGAACACACGAAAACCAGTCCGATGGAAGTGGGACCTGAGGCATTCTCTTCTGGAAACGTAAAAAAAACAAAGATTTAGCCAAATGGAATCCGAACACAGCCGTCCTGCTTCTCCGACTGAAGGCGACGAGCCACTGACTGGAAGAACACGAACATGGTTGGCTATGTAACAAATATTACGTCATATTTGATTAATTCTTATTTAAAGTTGGCCCACTTTGATGCTCCCTGCTGGAAAAACCAGGATAGACCTGTTTAGATCGACCTCGACCAGCGGAGGAGAAGAAAAAGACAAGAGCTGAAAGCTGGAGTGCAAATCTGTGCAAGTAACAAAACATCGGATCGGGTTTGAGCACAAGCAGGAGCTGTTTGAGTGCAAGTGCAGGGGTTGGATCCAAAGCTTTAAAAAAAATCAATAAATCCTGCTCTCAAACTTAAAGATCTGCAGAAAGAGAGGAAAAGACACGTACAGGCTCCGATTCACAAATTACTACATGAATTTTGGAAAAGTTAGAGCCGGAGTAAATAAACACGTTGTCGTGCTCACGTCACCGGTTGCTCCGAGCCTTAATGTGGCTCCAGACATTCACTTCATTATGAACGTAATCATAACATTTACTCTCGTTTCTGACAGACGGGGTCAACGGAGCGGGCTGCGATAAAACAAAGAAAACACTATGTTGTAAGAGAGAAAGGAGAAACCTGGCACATCTTCACCGAGGATGACGTCACAGCTGAAGAATGAGTCGGCTACAACAGCCATCACAATGGACTACTGTCCCGACTACCGCGCCGACTACCGCCCGCGCTAATTCCCCCTCTCATTGCACCGGCATGTGGGACACGGACGGATTTAATGACATCAATCAAGCAATTATCTTCAGCCCAGTCGGTGCAATCGCAGAGACACCGTCACAGAGGAAGACGAGTTTAATCCTTCGTGTGTTAAAGTTACTAAAAAGCGTCACAGGTGCTTTGTTTAGCCCGTCTCCTGCAGGAGCTTTGTTTATAGAGTCGGATTCACTGTTGCATCAAATATTTCAATTTGTCATCGTCCGTATCGTGGCTCTAATCCGACAAAATCCTGCCACAGATCAGCTCAGGAATGCTGCAGGCTGCACTTCACCCCAGGAGGGAGTCTCCCGGCAGCTCTCCTGCCGCCTCTCGCTCATAGAACATCACGGAGGGGCGCTTGTTTACTTGACAACACTTGGTTTACGTTGACCGTCCACGTCAGGGCTCTCGGCAAAACGTCCGAGTCAGCTGCTGCTGCCGGACATTCTCCGGAGTTTCCCCCAAGCTGAAACTCCAGAGAGTGTCCGGATGAAAACATGAGCCAAACACGTAGAAGAGCTGGACAGACAACGGGATTCGAGGAGCACATCCCAGCAGCTGAGGATCTCTGAGGAATAAAAGTTTGTCGCATGTGACTTGCACTTTAATAACAATAAAGTGTTCTTTTACATATATGAGCGTTTCGTTTCTCTGTCAGGCCAATTGTGCCCTATTTAAAGACACATTTTCATATTCATTTTCCATTCTAAACAAAGAATGCAGTTGCAGACACACAAAAAGAAAAGCCCTCCTCTCGTGTCTTTCTTTGTTTTTCCAGTTTGGTTTCCAATATAACTCGGAGACACTCACTCATACTTCAGTACGTACAGCCCATACTGCACGAGGACACCAATTCTATTTCAAATTCATGTGATCACAACCTAAATTCCTCCACTCGTATCATGTTTTCTCCGCATCCACCTGCTGTAAATCCCCCCCCCGGCCCCCCGGCCCCCGGCCCCTATACACTCCTTCACTGTGTGGGTGCATTAAGACCTGGCAGCTCACATCTGTGTGTCAGTCTCCACTCATTTCTAATGGATGTTCCGAGAGTCAAACACAAGTCAATTATTTATCGAGTGTTCATATGGAGTTTCATGCTTGAATTAAACAGAGAGACTGTTAAAAAAAAATGTTGGCCTGATTCTGCTGATGCTGGAGAAACGCAGATTGAAAAGTAAAAGACGCTCGGGTCCCTGACCTGAAGAGAGGGGGGGGGGGGGGGGGCTGCACTTGGCTTGAGTTTGATGTTCATGCAAACAGACCCTGTTTGTTCGGTTGTGTGGTAACAGCCTGGCAGGAGAGCTGTCAGGAAGCCGGGGGAGGGAAGGGCCCAGACGCTGTAATCGTCTTGACAACACACACATTTGTGTTTATTTCACGGGTTTTTAAATGCACCTGAGTTTCGACAAGGTCAGCTGGCGCTCAGAGGTCCCACATCGCACAGCGCTATTTAATATTCTTGAGCGTCTGCCGCATGTGTAAGCACATGTGGCAGCTGCGTGGCACCGCAGGGCCGCGGAGGGACATCCGTCGGTAGCAGCAGATATAACCATCGTCATTTCTTATTCAGCGGAGCGCTGCTCGAGTCCCTCAGCTGGGGCAACACGCCTAAATGCACATGATGTCTCTCCTCATTAAAAGATGAACATGCATAGGAAGATTGTACAGCTTCAGCAAACTAAAGTCAGTGGATCCGAGGTTCCTCGACGCGTTCCGGTCACGTCGTTGCAAAATATTATCATTTCATCTCCGGGGGAATCCGTCTCATCGCCTCAGTCTCGCACTACCCTCCTCCTCCTCCCTCCTCTTCCTCTTCTTCTTCTGTTCTTTGTTTACATCAAAGCAACACAAGAGAGCCAATCATGTTACTGTTCAGTCCGACTCGGACTCCTAATGGACTGGAGGGAGGTGGGGGGGGGGGGACTAGAGGGCGAAACCCCAGCTGAGCTCACAGTGGACGAGGCCAGCTGGACCCCGGCCAAACCACGCTGTGTTGTGGTCTCTAACGTGTGACACGCCAAACACAAGGGGAACCCTTCGCCGCTGATAGACTGAAGGAGTTCTGATGGGGTTCTGATGGAGTCTGCGTTTGACTGGAGCTCCCGGAGACAAGAGGGAAAGGAAAGTGGCATCAACCTGCTCGTCCAAGTTTCAACCACCTGCTGCAGTCTTCTAATGAATCACAAGTACTTTTACACTTCTCAGGTTTTAACCATTTAGTTATTCATTTGTGGCCACTCAAACAATATGAATATGGGCCGCCACATATTGGGTCACAAACCCCACCTCCCCTGTATTAGTTGATGGGAAATGGACCAAACTAAAAAGTCACAAGTGAGCAGCTTCGTCAGTTCAGATCTGGCTTAAGAATGCGTCTTCACCGTCGGTAAAGATGGACGACGCGTCTCCACTTCCTCCAACTATTTATAAATGAAGCCAAAAATATCCCAGACGCGAACGCTGCCCCCTAGAGTCTGGGCAGCAGCGATCGGGGGACGGAGGCTGTAGTAGCGTGGTCCCCCACTCTACCAACCCTGACTCAGTCCCAGCTGTCAATCAGGATACTTCACACTGGTTTTATAGCTTGAAACAACTAATTAAAACCAACCTTAATGGACAGATTCCTGTTCCCACCAGGTCTGAACAAGGCCGACGGTTAACTGTTGCCCAACTCCTCGTTAACCCTGCCTGTCTGCTCATCTCCTCGCTGTATCCGCCTGGTTGGACCTCCGACCCACTCAGGTTACTCATATCCACTCACGCTGTCGACAGTCACGCACGTACATACTGTACACATGCCTGGCCGTGTGTGCAACTCGCTGTGAGATGTCAGAGGTCACAGGGTTACTAATGTCCGACGGCTAAAGCTAATTCACGCCTGCCTGGGCGACCCGAGCCATTAACCCTCCATTTGTGATGTTAAACTCCCCGAGCCAGCGGACTGGGAGCGAGCGGGGCGCAGGGAGAGGCTGATTTGTGATGACACATCTTTGTTGCAGCTTCAGAAAGGAATGTGATCCCCACACACCCACAGACACACACACATATATACACACACGCACACACACACTGCACTTTACGGCATCGTCAAGCACACGAGGGGTTCGAGCTAAAGGACTTCAAAAGGGCCGTGCAGGGGCAGGATGGGGGCAGGGGGTCAGGGGGCGGGGAGGGGAACCACACAGATGTGAAGCACAAGCTTTATTTAACAGTTAACAGTAACGATACAGTAACAAAGCTGGAAACAAGTTGATAACTGCTTTTAAAAATAAATAATTCACAGGAATGGACAAGGCAACATTTATAAACATGTAAATAGGGCTTTATTAATTTTAAATAACTCCTTACGCCCTTATTTTAGGTTTTCGTTAATGTAGCCTGAGACAACTATAATTCCGCCTGCCTCCACCAGAGGATGCTGGTTTTTATACTGATATTATGAATGCATAAAGATGGACGACACGTCTTCACTTCCTCCCAGTATCCAGTACGAACATGGCCTCCTTGTGCTCATCAGAAACACAAACACTTGAGTGCACATCAGTGAATGTGAATCTTTTTAATCCTCACTCCCGTCCAGTAGGTGGCGGAAGATAAAGAACTTCTTTGGGGGGAAAAGTTATTTGACGACTACTCTGACTTCTTGGTTTGGCCCATGTCCCATCCGCTAACATGGGGGAGGCAGGGGTTATGACTTCGGCTGTCATGTCGTCCATCTCTATACACACAGCGAATCTGTCGGACTGGACCATTTGCCATGCGTTTATAAACTGCGTACAAATACAGTTGGGAGTTTAAGTATTTCTACAAAAGAGCTGCAGCCTAAATCTATAGAGTAACAACTTATTAACACCAATTACTACTAATGACTATTTGACAATTAAAACCATTCATTACTGATGAATGTGAGGCATATGTGAGGGAATCCCTTTTTTTATAAAACCATTCACAGAGACAACCTTGACCTGTTTGCCCTCTGGGGTCCAGGACGTGATACAGCTCAGCCTGACCCTCTGCTTCACACTGGGGGGGGGGGGGGGGGGGGGGGGGGGGGGATACAGGCCCCTTGAAAGCCACTTCAGGATGGAGTCATAGTGCTGGTGTGTCTCAGGCGAGTGCACGTGGAGCATATGGGGACAGTCTGGAGAGCGGGGCGGACTTACCATGTGGTAGTTGATGATCTCCTGGAGGCTTTCCCCGCACTTTTCCAGGAACTCCTGCGCAAAAATAACACAAAACACTATTTAAACTCTAAAATACATAAAGAAATGTTCTCATAAATGCAGCTGTGTTTGTATTTGAGGATAAAAAGAGGGAAGTTCAGGCTGTTACAAGGTAATACCAAACTTTATTTTGAATTATAGAATAAAGTCGAAGCTGGTTAATGTCACTGAAGTGTACTTTTGAGCCGGAGAGGATATTTTTCCCCCTTGAACCTTGTACGGGAAAAGAAACTGTAATTGCAGGGCTGATTCAGATCTTTTTTTACAATGGAAACTACAAATATGAACAAGGCTTTAACAAGAAACTCACAATTAGTCACACGGCTCCGGCCAAGAAGGCTTTTAATAGCACTTAATGTGAGCGGCAGTGAAAACGGTGCGAGACGCCGGAGCTGCGAGCCGAGCCATGAGAAGTGAGTTTCCAGACCCGATCTGATCCTCACTTACTGATGTGTTAGTAATCGGGTTCGCTCGCACACAGACACACACTCATCCACCGCAGAGCTGCGGAGGAAAGTCCCCGTTCACCGGAAACAATCCCCCTTTCACCAACGGCCAGAAAAATACGACCACCGAGGACAATAAGGCCACGATAACGACGACCATGGGTCAGTGAGAGCAGATTAGATGATGCGTTGATCAGAAACTCACTGAGATCCTCTCGTCCTTCTTGCACTGCTGAGACAGATCCCGGATGCCGTTGACGAAGAGTTTGTTGGCGCTCACATACGCCTTCCCCGCCTCGATCATCCCGCTGCATAGCTTCACCAGCTGAGAAGAAACACACACATCAGCAGACTGTACATTTCATCAGACACATATCGATATGAGCAGAGACGTGGTTACAATCAAGGAAATGTCAGTCATGCCTGGAGCGAATATAAGGTCAATGGTCTGTATTTACAAAGCGCTGACATACTCGGATCAAGTGCTGGGGATCGAACCACCGCCCTTCTGGTTACTGGACGACCCACTCTACCTCATGAGCCACAGCCCCCCCCCCCCCCCCCTGAAATGTCCTGGTATATGTGAAAAGTTCAGGGTGAAATTTGAATTTTGTTGCCAAGTTATTTCAATTAATCTACCACATGTGGACGAGTCATGCAGATGTGTGTTTGTTGTTTAGTTACCACCTGTGGTGACAAATGCTAGTGGGTGTCATTGTCGGGCAGGGACCATGTGTTAACTCCTTTATTCATTCATTATTCATTAAATACTATTAATGTGACCCAGCGCTGGATTGTTGACACACACTGATAATCCAGCAGAATGTGTGACGTCTGATTTGTGTGTCCACCACATGTTGTAACGTATCAAAGTGAGCACGCTTCATTTTGTTCTGCGACCGTCAGCACAATTAGAAAAAATATCTTCCACTGACTCTGACTTTGTTTAGCTGCTTCTTTCATTTATCGTTCCCCCTGTGTTCTGTCGCCAGGCCTTTCCCCCTCTCTCCCTCCCATCTGCTCACCAGACATCCAGTAAGACTGCAGCGACGGTTTCGGGACGAGGGGACTGGACTGGATCGGACAATCAACTGAAATGTGGAACTTAACGGTTGCTTCTTTTCTTCCTCCCCCTTAATGATCTAATTTGAACTGGGTAGATGTTAATTCAGATGCTAGTATGAAGGGGAAATTGTTAAAATGCCGTCTCTACGCTGCCGTTACATTAGAAAAGTGACCACCCAGGATCCCTTTGGCAGGAGTAGAACTTCAGTGGTGGTTTCCGACACTGACGGCAGGAAAAAGAAGAGCAGCCCGCCTGACTAATCCCGGCTCTCGCTGCATGACACACACACTGTAATTCAAAAGATGCACAGATGGAGCAGTGACACGAGCTTCACAGGCGAAGCATCTGGCTGCTTCATTACAGGGCAACTGGAGACTAATGTTTCAAGTGAATCCCGTCTCAACACTGCTGCCACGTCACGTTTGAACGAGTCCTGAGCTGAACTGTTCAGGACGGGACTGAGCGACGTTACACTGCTCGTTATGTAAGCGACAGTGGCATCTCGACCAGCATCTCACCAGCATCTCACCAGCATCCCTACACTGGCTCCCAGTCAAGTATAGGATTGAGTATAAGGTTGTTTTATTCGTTTTCAAAGCTTTAAATGGCCTGGACCTCCCAAATAAACCTCGCCACCTTCCCGCTCCCAGATCTCTCCAGATCAGATCCAGTCCGAGGCTCCCTTTCTGATCCCTATACTCCCTATACCCTATGATCCCTTAGATTATGATAGCCATGAACAGACCTGCTCGTATTGGTTAAAGATCTACAAGTGATTCAATAAGTTCGTTAAACTGAAACCAAACTTGTCTTCTAGACCTAAGAATAAATATTGCGTATGCACTGCACACAAAAACATTAGTGGCATAAATCCTTGTGCTGCCACACCTCAGCTGTGATGTCACCGACGCCTCCAGGTGTGTTTAAAAGCGCGACCGGTGCAGAGCCGCAGCCGATTGGACAGGATTTTCCATTCCTTATAAATTCAGCAGGAGACGGAGCAGATGTCGCTTGGACTCGTCTCCACTGACGACTCGTAGAGCAGGAAGAAACAAACATGCTCGAACAGGCATGGCTGAATATCAGCTCTGCCAAACAAGATGTATTTTAATGTTTACCTCAATTGACCCATTACAACGATACTCAAGCCAGTTCGTGCTCTACATTTGAACGGTTTCCCTCTGGGCTCACATGTGGTTGTATGTACCAGCAGGGAGCACCAGTATCAGGGTTCCCTCCAAAAACAGCACAAATCTTGATGGATTTTCCAGAACATTTGCAAAGATATTAGAAATCCACAGCCGGTGGTGCTGTAGCGCTCCAGCTCAGGTGCTAGGATAATGTTTGCAGAAGATATAAGAAGATGAGGAGCATCAGTGTAAAACCACGAGGGGAAACATGACTGAAATATGGCTTTTATGTTTATTTCATCATGCATTCATTTGGGAACGTTACAGTCGCCACATGATCTGATGTCTGTGTCTGAGTGACAAATAAATCACACGCTTCATGTATTTCCACTTCAGCCTTCTGAGAAAGACCAATCCAGGACCAGGTAGCACGACAGACAAACAGCGACAGTGGAAAATCTCTTACCTTATCTAGCTTGGCCTCGATCTCCACAACCTCCGTCTCCACCTCGTCAATATTTGCCCTGAGACACAGAAAGGAGAACAAGAGGAGGCCGTTAGTTCATCTGCGGTTTCCAGTTACTCCATAACTGTAAAGAAGTTCCATTAAGGTCGTGCACTTCATTGGAAAACTGCCGCTCTGCAATCTGCTTGTGATTTCCTGCGTTTTTTTTGTTTTTTTTTAACGAAACGCTGCATAAATCTGTGAAAGACAGACGCAGCTCAGCGAAGCCAAAGTCAGACGTGTGTGTGCAGCAGCAGGAGTCCGTGTGTTCTGCAAGTGGCTGAGACGCCGTCCGGGGGGGGGGCAGTTCAACTCTGTCAAAACAAAGTGACAGACAAGGTCTCCGCAGAGTGATGAGAACGGGGCTGTCTGGTTCATCCCAGCAGCCCTCGAACCCACCTACCCACTGTCCGCACCACCACGCCCAGCTGCATCTGCAGCCCCACCCACTGGGTGATTTACGCACCCAGAGGTTAACAGCTGGATGATGCAGCTCATTAGCTTCCCCCACAAGTTGACGTCAGGAGGCGGCGTGTGGATCATAAACTCTGCCTCCATGTGGACCTGCTACCAAACGTGTTGAACACGCTCTCTATCAACACATTTGCGATTTTGGCAAAACACACGTGAATTACAAAAGACGCAAACCTCGTTACAAGAAAATGTCATCAAGTCGCAATTTAATTCTTCTACACGACATTTTTGGCTGTTGCAGTTTAGTCGAAGACGATATCGTCTATGTACGAATTCCAGAAATCTCTGTCTGTCTGTATGAGGCTCACATATCTCGAGGTACCAGCCCAAGGAAGGGAATTGCTGAATTTGGGGCAAACAGGAATAACATCCAGCATTGGTCGACAACTGACCAGCAATAATTTGATTTTGTTTTGTTTCTATTTCATCATATCGGACTGACACAGACGTTCACAGACGTCACAGGTGCTGATCTCCGTCATGGCAGCAAAACTCATAGAGTCACTTCCGAGGTTCTGCTCACTGAA